>JAIUJO010002429.1:0-2500 GCA_023846275.1 Vanilla planifolia
TAGAATAAGAAGAGAGGAAGAAGAAGAAGAAAAAGAAAGAAGAAGAAGAAGAAGAAGAAGAAGATGAAAGGAAGAAGAATAAGAAGTAGTAATAGTAGTAGTCAAAGAAGAAGAAGAAGAAGAAGAAGAAGAAGGAGAAGTAGTAGCAGTAGTAGTTGAAGAAGAAGAAGAAGAAGAAGAAGAAAAAGAATAAGAAGAAGAAGAGGGAAGAAGTAGAAGTAGTAGTAGAAGAAGAAGAAAAAGAAGAAGTAGAAAAAGAAGAAGTAGATGAAGAAGAATTAGAATGAGAAGAAGAAGAAGTTGTAGAAGAAGAAAAACAACAAGAGTAAGAAGAAAAATTGATGAAGTAGAAGTAGAAGAAAGAGAAGAAATAAAGAAGAAGAAGAAGTAGATGATGAAGTTGAAGAAGAAGTGTTAGAAAAAGAAGAAGTGGTAAATGAAGAAGAAGAAGTAGTAGTAGTAGTAGTAGTAATAGTAGATGAAGAAGAAGAAGAAGAAGAAGTAGAAGAAGAAGAACAAGAAGAAGAAGAAGAAAAAACAAAAAGAAGAAGAAGAAGAAGAAGAATAAAAAGACGAAGAAGAAGAAGAAGAAGAAGAAGAAGAAGAATAAGAAGAAGAAGAAGACAAAGAAGAAGATGATGAAGAAGTAGTAGTAGTCATAGTAGAAGAAGAAGAAGAAGAAGAAGAATAAGAAAAAGTAGTAGTAAGAGTAGAAGAAGAAGAAGAAAAAGAATAAAAAGTTGATGAAGTAGAAGAAGAGTAGGAAGAAGAAGAAGAAGAAGAAGAAGGAGAAGGAGAATAAGAAGAAAAAGAAGAAGAAGAAGAAGAAGAAGAAGAAGAAGACAAAGAAGAAGAGGAAGAAGAAGACGAAGACGAAGAAGAAGAAGAAGAAGAAAAGGAGCAGTAGAAGTAGTATTAGTAGTAGTAGTAGAAGAAGAAGAAGAAAAAAAAAGAAGAAAAAGAAGAAGGTGAAGAAGAAGAAGAAGGAGAAGGAGAAGAAGAAGAAGAAAAAAGATCAAGAAAAAGAAAAGAAGAAGAAGAAGAAGAAGAAGAAGAAGAAGAAGAAGATGATGAAGAAGAAGAAGAAGAACAAGAAGTAAGAGATGTAGAAGAAGATGAAGAAGAAAGAGAAGAAGAAGAAGAAGAAGAAGAAGTACTAGAAGAAGAAGAAGTAGTAGAAAAAGAAGAAGAAGATGAAGAAGGTGAAGAAGTACAATAAGAGAAGGAACAAGAAGAAAAAGAAGAGGAAGAAGAAGAAGTAGAAGAAAAAGAAGTAAAAGAAGAAGAAGAAGAAGAAGAAGAAGAAGAAGAAAAATAAGGAGAAGAAGAAAAAGAAAAAGAAGAAGAAGAAGAAGAAGCTGAAGAAGGAGAAGATGAAGAAGAAAAGTAAGAAGAAGAAGAAGAAGAAAACGAAGAAGAAGAAGGAGAAGATGAAGAAGAAGAAGAACATGAAGAAGAAGTAGACGAAGTTGAATAGAAAGAAGGAGATGAAGTGGAAGAAGAAGAAGAAGAAGAAGAAGAAGAGGATGAGAAGGAGAAGACGAAGAAGAGGAAGAAGAAGAAGAAGTAGAAGAAGGCAAAGAAAAAGAAGAAGAAGTAGTAGTAGTGGTAAAAGAAGAAGAAGAAGAAGAAAAAACAAAAGTAGAAGAAGATGAAGAAGAAAAAGTAGACGAAGAAGAAGATGAAGAAGAAGAAGAAGAAGAAAAAGTTGAAAAAGATGAAGAAGAAGAAAAAGAACAAGGAAAAGAAGAAAAAGAAGAAGAGAAAGAAGAAGAAGAAATATAATTGAAGAAGAACAAGAAGAAGGAGAAGAAGAAGAAGAAGAAGAAGAAGAAGAAGATGAAGTAGTAGAAGAAGAAGAAGAAGAGAAGAAGAAGGAGAAGAAGAAGAAGAAGAAGAAGAGGAACAAGATAAAGAAGGAGAAGAAAAAGAAGTTGAAGGCGATGAAGAAGAAGAAGAGAAGAAGAAAAAGAAGAAGTTGAAGAAGAAAAAACAGAAGACAAAGAAGAAAAAGACGAAGAAGATGTAAAAAAAGAAGAAGAAGAAGAAAAGGAAGAGGAAGAAGAAGAAGAAGAATAATACGATTAAGAAGAAGAAAAAGAAGAGAGGAAGAAGAGGAGAAGAAGATGAAGAAGAAGAAGAAGAAGACGAACAAGAAGAAGATGATGAAAAAGAAGAAGTAGAAAAGAAGAAGTAGTTGTTGAAGAAGAAGAAGAAAATGATGAAGAAGAAGAAGATGAGGAAGTAGTAGAAGAAGTTGGAGAAGAAGTAGTAGTAGTAGTAGAAGAAGAAGAAGAAGAAGAAGAAGAAGAACAAGCAGGATAAGAAGATGAAGAAGTAGACGAGGAAGAAGGGAAGAAGAAGAAGAGGAAGAAGTAGAAGAAGAATATGAAGATGGACGACAAGAAGAAGAAGAAGTAGAAGTAGATGAAGGTGAAGATGATGAAGAAGAAGAGGGAGAAAAAGCTAATGAAGAAGAAGAAGATGATGATGAACAAGA
>JAIUJO010002429.1:15000-17500 GCA_023846275.1 Vanilla planifolia
AAGCAGTAGTAAAAGAAGAAAAAGAAGAAGAAGAAGAAGACAAAGAAGAAGAAGAAGAAGACAAAGAAGAAGATGAAGTCGAAGATGGAGATGAAGAAGTGGAAGATGAAGAAGAAGGAGAAAAAGAAGAAGAGAAGAAGAGAAGAAGAAGAAGATTAAGAAGGAAAAGATGATGAAGAAAAAGAAGAAGAAGTAGTATTAGTAGAAGAAGAAGAAGAAGAATAAGATGAATATGAAGAAGTAGATGAAGTAGAAGGAGTAGAAGAGATGAAGCAGTAGAAGAAGAAGAAGATGATGAAAAACATATAGAAGGAGATGTAGAGGAAGGAGAAGAAGAAGAAGAAGAAGAAAGGGAAGAAGCAGAAGATGAAGAAGAAGAAGAAGAAGATCAAGTAGAATTAGAAGAAGAAAAAAAAGGAGAAGAAGAAGGAGGAGAAGGAGATGGAGAAGAAGAAGAAGTCGAAGGCAAAGAAGAAGATGAAGGGGAAGAAGAAGAAGGAGAAGAAGAAAAGAAGAAGAAGAAGAAGAAGAAGAAGAAGAAGAAAAAGAAGAAGAAAACAAAGATAAAGAATTAGAGAAAGAAGAAGAAGTTGAAGAAGAAGTAGTAGTAATAGAAGTAGTAGAAAAAGAAAAAAAAAGAAGTAGAAGAAGAAGAAGAAGTAAAAGAAGAAGTAGAAGTAGAAGAAGAAGTAGAAGTAGAAGAAGAAGAAGATGAAGAAGATGCTAATGATGATGAAAAAGAAGAACAAGAAGTAGAAGAAAAAGAAGAAGAAGAAGAAGAAGAAGATGATGATGATGATGAAGAAGAAGAAGAAGAAGGAGAAGAAGAAGAAAAATTAGAAGAAGAAGAAGATGTAGAAGAAGAAGAAGAAGAAAGAGAAGAAGAAAAAAAACAAGAAGAAGAATAAGTAGACAAAGAGGAAGAGAAAGAAGGAGAAGAACTGGAAGAAGAAGAAGAAGAAGAAGAAGAAGTAGAAGAAGAAGAAGAAAAAGAAGAAGAAGAAATGGAAGAAGAAGAGGAAGAAGAAGAGGAAGAAGAAGAAGAAGAAGAAGAAAAAGAAGAAGAAGAAGAAGAGGAAGAAAAATAATAAGAAGAGGATGAGCAACAAGTAATGGAAGAAGAAGAAGGAGGTGATGAAGAAGGAGATGAAGAAGTAGAAGATGAAGAAGAAGTTGATGAAGAAGAAGAAGATGAAGAAGAAGAAGAAGAAGTACAAGATGATGAATAAGAAGAAAAAAGAAGGAGATGAAGTTCAAGAATAAGAAGAAGATGTAGAAGAAGAATAAGAAGAAAAAGAAGAAGTATAAGAAGAAGAAGAAGTGGAAAAAGAAGAAGAAGAAGAAGAAGAAGATGAAGATGGGAAGAAGAAGAAGAATAATAATAAGAAGAAGATGAGGAAGAAGAATAAGTACAAGATGAAGAAGAAGGAGAAGAACAAAAAGAAGAAGGAGAAGAAGAAGAAGAAGATGTAGAAGGAGAAGAACAGGAAGAAGAAGAAGAAGAAGAAGAAGAAGAAGTAGACGATGTAGTAGTAGAAGAAGAAGAAGGAGAGGAAGTGCAAGAAGAAGAAGAAGAAGAAGTAGGAGAAGAAAAAGATGAAGAAGATGAAGATGAAGAAGAAGAAGAAGTAGTAGTAAAACTAGTAGTAGTAATAAAAGAAGAAGAAGAAGAAGAAGGAGAAGAAGAAGAAGAAGAATAAGAAGAAGAAGAAGATGATAAAGAAGAAGAAGTAGTAGAAGAAGAAGAATAAGAAGATGAAGAAGACGAAGAAGAAGAAGAAGAAGAAGTAGTAGAAGAAGAAGAAGCCAAAGAACAAGAAGAAAAAGAAGAAGAAGAAGAAGCTATAGTAGTAGTAGTAGTAGTAGAAGAAGAAGAAGAAGAAGAAGATGAAGAAGAAGAAGAAGAAGAAGAAGAAGAATAAGAATAAGAAGAAGAAGAAGAAGAAGAAGAAGAAGATGTAGAAGAAGGAGAAGAAGTAGTAGAAGAAAAAGAGCAGGAAAAAGAAGAAGAAAAAAAAGAATAGGAAGATGGAGAAGGAAAACAAGAAGAAAAAGAAGAAGAAGAAGAAGAATAGATAGAAGAAGAAGTAGAATAAGAGAAAGAAGGTGTTGTACTAATTACAGTAGTGGGAAAAGTAGAAGGAGAAGAAGAAGAAGAAGAAGAAGAAGAATAAGGTGAAGAAGAAGAAAAGAAGAAGAAGGAGTCAAAGAAGAAGAAGAACAAGAAGAAGAAGATGAAGCAGAGGAAGATGAAGAAGAAAATCGAGAACAAGAAGAAGAAGAAGAAGAAGAAGAAGAAGAAGTAGTAGTAGTAAAAGAAGAAGGAAAAGATGAAGAAGAAGAAGAAGAAGGAGAAGAGAAGAAGAATTAGTAGAAGAAGAAGATAAAGAACTAGAGGAAGAAGAAGAAGAAGATGATGATGATGAAATTGAAGAAGAAGAAGAAGTAGAAGAAGTAGAAAAAGAAGAAGAAAAAGAAGTAGTAGAAGAAGAAGAAGAAG
>JAIUJO010002429.1:22500-27500 GCA_023846275.1 Vanilla planifolia
AATGTGAAGATCCAAGGCATAGTAGACCTAGACAATTCAGATGTCTACATGTATGGTTTAGGCACAAAAACTTCAAAAAAGTGGTAGAAAATAGCTGGGATGTAGAGACGGGCGGCAAGGGTTTGAAGAAGTTGGGTATGAAGATTAAACGCTTGAAGGGGCATTTAAGAGAGTGGAACAAAACGCACTTTGGGAATGTTTTTGAGAGGAAGAGAAGGGAAGAGGAACACCTAAAGAGGCTGGAACACATATACGATGAGAACCCGAATGAAGATAACAAAACTGCCTGGTCAGAATGTCAGAGCAGGTTAACTGAGGCGTGTGATCAAGAGTCTGAATACTGGAGACAGAAAGCTGGTATTAGATGGCTAAGGGAAGGTGATGCGAGCACTGGTTACTTTCATAAATGCACTAAAGTCAAGAAGCAAAGACTCTCTATCAAGAAGATTAGAAAGGATAATGGGGAGTGGATTGAAAATCAGGAAGGAATTAACAAAGAAGCTGTTGAGTACTTTGAAAAGCTCCTTATGTCTTCAAGATGGGGGGCAATACATCAGGAGGGCATGAAATTACTTGACAATATTCCTTCCCTTATAACTAATGCCCAAAACATCGATCTCTGCAAACAAGTGACGAGAGAGGAGGTCAAATTCACGGTGGACTCTATTAATTGCGACGGTACTGCCGGTCCAGATGGTTTTATTGGTAGATTCTACAGGGAATGCTGGGATATTATTGCTGATGACGTGGTTGAAGCTGCTAATGACTTCATAAACGGAGGAATGATCCCATACACCATCGGTAGTACCTGGATAATTCCTATTCCGAAATCTAACTCTGCGATGAGTTTTGCTGACTACAGGCCAATTAACCTGTGTAATTTCTCAAGTAAGATATTCTCCAAAATCATTGCCATTCGTCTCTTTTTGATCCTACAAAACATTATCTCTATTGAACAAACAGCATTTGTGAAAGGGAGAAATATTGCAGATAACATCATACTAGCCCAAGAGATGTTAAATAGAATCAATCGAAGGAATAGAGGTAACAATACTATACTGAAACTAGATATGAATTCAGCATTTGACCAGGTGGATTGGAGATATCTTGAGGTGGTGCTCAAAAGGTTTGGGTTCAGCGACAAGTTCATAAGAATGGTGAATAACTATCTAACCAGCAACATGTTCTCTGTCCTAATTAATGGTTGCCCATAAGATTTTTTTCCTGCAAGCAGAGGGGTTAGGCAGGGGGATTCTTTATCACCTGCATTATATGTGTTGGCCTCGGAAGTTCTTATTCGGAGCCTGAAGAACTTGATGGAGGAAAAGAAGATTGACACCTACTCTATCCCAAGAGGTAGCCCACTTATCTCATCGCTTGCATTTGCTGATGATACGTTGATCTTCACAACTGCAAGATCACATTCTCTTAAGCAGCTGATGAATTTTCTTAACATTTATCATGCATTGTCTGGCCAATGTATCAACATGAGAAAATCTACTTTCACATGTCACAACAATAACTCGAAAAATGTAGGGAGACGTATTATGAGAATCACGGGATTCTCCAAAAGCAAGCTCCCAATGAAATATCTGGGAGTTTTGCTTGGTAAGGGTAGAACGAAAAATGAAATGTTCCAACCACTGGTTGATAAGATAGCTGGGAGAATTAATGGTTTTATTGGCAAAGATCTGTCTAAGGGTGGGAAGCTGATATTAATAAAGGACGTCTTATCATCGATCCCGATGCATATTATGGCAGTACAAGACCCTACCAAAGAAACTATCAGAAAAATTAACAGTTATCTGGCCAACTTCTTTTGGTGCAGCAGAGATAACGAAAAAGCGCATCATTGGAAGGCCTGGAAAAAGATTACGAGACCTAAAGAGGAGAACGGACTAGGATTAAGAAGTCTGGAACACTTGAGTATGGCTGCAGCCTGCAGGATGTGGTGGAACTATCTTTACTCGGACTCTCTTTGGGTTAACATGATCAAGAGCATGACACATGGGAGAGTAAATGATAATAGCTCGTATTGTTACGGATCCATAGTTTGGAAAAGGATGATGAAACTTAAGAAGGTATTGATGGATAAAATGGGAAGCACTACTATCCAATTTGAAGATCTGATTGGGGAACTTTCTCATCAGGGTAAATTCAACCTTAGTAAAGCTTATGAAGTGGTGAGAACCAAAGCATCAAAATTAAAAGAAGCCAAATTTATTTGGAACCGTTGTATTCCTAGTAAGATGTCTATTCTCCTTTGGAGGATGTTGAACGACGCTCTTCCGTTCTCGATGGTCCTAAAGAAGATTGGATTCAATCTGGCATCTAAATGTCAATTCTGCGGCAACGAAGAGACAATGGATCACATGTTCATGAACTGCCAGCACGCGACAGATATTTGGGATCAGTTAGAGAGTAGGTTTGGAATTACATTATCGCATAAAAGTAAGCCCTTTAATAGAATTTAGGAATGGTGGAAGAAAGGCAGAAGCGTCATTGATGAAGCGGCTCTTATAATTCCTGTCATTACTTGCTGGGAAATCTGGAAGAGGTGGAACGCTGCGACAAGAGATGAGAGTGTGATTTCAATAAAATCTATTTGTGAATTAATAATACTTCAGTTCAGAAACATAAAAAGAGCTTTTCCAAATGATAAACATTGAAGGTCTTCAATTTCTACTGTTCGGCTGAATATTCAGACAACTACTTGCAATACGGAGTTTACCAAGTTTTTCGATGAGCTTAGTATTGGGCATCCATTAGTTCTTGGATCTTATTGAATTTCGATGAGCTGTGAAGGGCAAAGAAGGGGAATACGAGTGATAAATGGTGGCAAAACTGGAAGTGGGTTTGAACAGGATAAATCTAGGAGAAAAAACAGATAAAGGAAAGCAAAGATTTGGAGGAAAGCATTGGAGATATGTTGTGTTCCAGGAAGAATTTTTGCAAGGAAATTTATAGTTGGGGAGGAAAAAAAAAGGAGGAAACATCAGCTGCAGTTTCACAGAAGAAACAATAGTTGGCAGGAGGAGTTGCAGCAGATCTTCATTTAGTATACTGTTTAGAGAGAGATCTGATGAAGGAATTGCAGGAGCAGTGGAGAAGAAGCTCAACTTTGCTGGAAGCTGGTGGCTGAAAAGAAAGCTTTTTTAGGAATTTCTTATCGTTGTATCTTAACTAGTGTAGAACTTTTGCCCTAGAAAAAAAAAAACTGGATTTCCATTTAAAAAAAAAAAAAAATTAAAAAAAAAAAAAAAAATAAGAAGAAGTAGAAGAAGAAGAAGTAGTAGAAAAAGAAGAAGAAGATGGAGAACAAGAAGTAGAAGAAGAAAAAGAAGAACAGGAAGAAAAAGAAGAAGAAGAAGAGGAAGAGGAAGAAGAAGAAGATGACGAAGAAGAGTAAAAGAAGAAGAAGAAGAAGAAATTGTAGTAGTAGCAGTAGAAGAAGAAGAAGATGACGAAGAGAAGAAGAAGTTGTAGAAGAAGAAGAAAAAGAAGATGAAAAAGCAGAAGAAGATTAAGAAGAAGAATAAGAAGAAGAAGAAGCAGAGGAAGAAGAAGAAGAAAAAGAATAAGAAGAAGAAAAAGAAGAAGCAGAAGAAGAAGAAGAAGAAGAAGAAGAAAATGAAGAAGAACTTCAAGAAGAAGAAGAAGGCAAAGAAGAAGAAGAAGAAGAAAAAGAAGAAGAGGAAGAAGAAGAAGTAGAAGAAGAAGAAAGAAAAGAAGAAAAAGAAGAGGAGGAAGAAGAAGTAAAAGAAGAAGAAGAATAAGAAGAAGGAGAACAAAAAGGAGAAGAAAAAAAATAAGAAGAAGAAGGAGAACAATAAGATGAAGAAGAAGAAGAAGAAAAAGAAGTAGTAGTAGAAGAAGAAGAAGAAGAAGAAGAAGAAGATGAAGAAGAAGAAGAAGAAGAAGAAGAAGAAAAAGAATTAGAAGAAGATGAAGAAGAAAAAGAAGTAGTTTAAGAAAAAGAAGAGGAAGAAGAAGAAGAAGAAGAAGAACAAGAAGAAGATGAAGAAGAACAAAAAGAAGTGGAAGAAATAGAAGAAGAGGAAAATGAAGAAGTAGAAGTCGGGGAGAGAGAAGAGGAAGAAGAAGAAGAGGAACAAGAAGAAGAAGAAGAAGAAGAAGAAGAAGAAGAAGAAGAAGAAAAAGAGGGAAGAAGAAGAAGAAGAAGAAGAAGGAGAAGAAGAAGGAGAAGAAGAAGAAGATGAAAAGGAAGTAAAATAAAAAGATGATTAAGAAGAAGGAGAAGGAGAAGAAGAAGAAGAAGGAGAAGAAGAAGGAGAAGAAAAATACAAAGAAGAGTGAGAAGAAAAAGAAGAAGAAGAAGAAGAAGAAGAAGAAGGAGACGATGAAGAAGAAGATGAAGATGAAGAAGTAGAACAAGATGTAGAGGTAAAAGAAGCAGTAGAATAGGAAGAATAAGAAGTAAGAAGATGAAGAAGAAGAAGAAGAAGAAGAATAAGAAAAATAAGAAAAAGAAGGAGAAGAAGAAGAAGAGATGAAGAAGAAGAAGAAGAAGATGATGATGATGAAGAAAAAGAAGAAAAAGAAGAAGAAGAAGAAGAAGACGAAGAAGAAGAAGAAGTAGAAGATGAAAAAGAAGAAGGAGGAGAAGAAGAAGAAGAAGAAGAAGGAGAAGAAGTAGTAGAACAATATTAAGAAGGAGGCAGAGAAGAAGAAGAAGAAGAAGAAGATGAAGAAGAAGAAGAGGACGAATAGGTAAACAAAGAAATAGAAAAGGAAGGAGAAGAAGTGCAAGAATAAGAAGAAGTAGAAGAAGAAGAGGAAGAAGAAGAAGAAGAAGAAGTAGTAGTAGTAGTATAAGAAGTAGTAGAAGAAGAAGAAGATGAAGAAGAAGTAGAAGAAGAAAAGGAGAAGAGAAAGAAGAAGAAGAAAATGAGAAGGAAGAAGAAGATGAACATGAAGAAGAAAAGAAGAAGAAAAAGAAGAAGAAGAAGAAGAAGAAGAAGAAGAACAAGATGAAGAAG
>JAIUJO010002429.1:37500-40000 GCA_023846275.1 Vanilla planifolia
GTGAAGATGATGATGAAGAAGAAGAAGAAGAAGGGGTTGATGATGATGATAAAGTAGTAGTAGAAGAAGAAGAAGAAGAAGAACTAGAAGAAGAAGAAGAAGAAGTCAAAGAACGTGATGAAAAAGAGCAAGAAGACGAAGAAGAAGAAGAAGAAGAAGAAGCAAAAGAAGAAAAAAATGAAGATGATGAACAAGAAGAAAAAAAAAGAAGATGAACAAGAAGAAGGTGAAATAGAAGAAGAAGAGGACAAAGTAGAAGAAGAAGAGGACGAAGAAGAAGAAGAAGAAGAAGAAGTTGAAGAAGAAAAAGATCAAGAAAATTAAGAAGAAGAAGACAAAAAAGAAGTAGAAGAAGAAAAAGAAAAGGAAGAATAAGAAGTTGAAGAACAAAAAGTACAAGTAGAAGAAGATGAAAAAGAAGAAGAAGAAAAAGAAGAAGAAGACGAAGTAGAAGAAGAGGAAGCAGAAGAAGTGTAAGAAGACGAAGAAGAAGAAGAATAGGAAGAAGTAAAAGAAGAAGATGAAAAAGAAGAAGAATAACGATAAGCAAAAGAAGAAGAAGTAGAAGAAGAAGACGAAGAAGAAAAAGAACATGATCAAAAAGAAGAAGAAGATGAAGAAGATAAAGAATAACAAGAAGAAGAGAAAGAAGAAGAGGAAGAAGAAGAAGAAGAGGAAGAAGAAGAAGAAGTAGATGAAAAAGAAGAATTAGAAGAAAAAGTAGAAGTAAAAGATGTCAGACAAGAAGAAGAAAAAGAAGAAATAGAAGAAGAAGAAGAAGAAGAAGAAGTTGAAGAAGATGAAGAAGAATTCTAAGAAGAAGAAGAATAAGAAAAAGAAGAAGGAGAAGAAGAAGAAGGGGAAGAAGAGGAAGAAGAAGAAAAAGAAGGAGGAGAAAAGAAGAAGACAAAAAGGAAGAAGTAGAAGAAAAGAAGAAGAATATGAAGAAGAATTAGAAGAAGAAGAAGGAGAAGAAGAAGATGAAGAAAAAGAAGAAGAAGAAGATGATGATGATGATGAAGAAGAGGAAGAAGAAGAAGTGGAAGAAGAAGCTGAAGAAGATGAGCTGATGAAGAAGAAGAAATCAAAGAAGAAGTTGAGGAAGGAGAGGATGAAGAAGAGGAAGAATAGGAAGAAGTGAAAGAAGATGAAGAAGAAGGAAAAGAAGAAGAAGAAGATGATTAAGGAGAACAAGAAGAAGAAGAATAGAAGTAGAAGAAGAAGAAGAAGAAGAAGAAGTGGAAGAAGAAGAAGAAGAAGAAGACAAAGAGGAAGAAGAAGAAGAAGAAGTGGAAGAAGAAGATGATGATGGTGATGAAGAAGAAGAAGGAGAAGAAGAAGTAGAAGAAAAGGAAGAGGTGGAAGAAGAAGAAGAAGAAAAAGAAAGAGGAGGAGGAGAAGAAGAAGAAGTAGAAGTATAAGAAGAAGAAAAAGAAAAAGAAGATGATGATAAAGAAGAAGAAGAAGTAGAAGAAAGAGGAGGAGAAGGAGGAGGAAGAAGAAGAAGAACTAGAAGAAGAAGGAGAGGAAAAGGTAGAACAAGATCATGTTGAAGAAGAAGTCATAAAAGAAGAAGAAGTTGAAGAAGAAGAATTAGAAGAAGAAGAATAAGAATTAGTAGAAGAATAAAAAGAAGAAGAAGAAGAAGAATTATAAGTAGAAGAATAAGAATAAAAAGAAGAAGAAGAAGAAGAAGAAGAAGAAGATGATGAAGAAGAGAAGAAGATGATGATGAGGTAGAAGAGGAAGAAGGGGAAGAAGAAGAAGAAGAAAGGGAAGAAGAAGAAGAAGAAGAAAAGGAAGAAGGAGAGTTGGAAGGTAAAGAAGAAGATGATCAAGAAGATGAATATGAAGTAGAAGATGAAGAAGAAGAAGGAGGAGGAGGAGAAGAAGAAGAAGAAGAAGAAGACGACGAAGAGAAAGAAGAGGAGGAAGATGAAGAAGTGGAAAAAGAGGAAGAAGGAGAAGAAAAAGAAGAAGATGATGAAGAAAAGGAAAAAGAAGAAGAAGAAGAAGATGAAGAAGAAGTTGATAAAGAAGAAGATGAGGAAGATATGGAAGAAGAGGATGAAGAAGAAGAAGAAAGAAAAGAAGAAGAAAAGGAAGAAAAAGAAGAAGAAGAAGAGGAAGAGTGAAAAAAGTGGAAGAAGAAGAAAAAGAAGAAGAAGAAGAAGAAAAAGAAGAAGAAGAAGTGCATGGAGAAGATGAGGAAGAATTAGAAGAAGAAGAAGGAGAAGAAGAGGAAAAAGAAGAAGATTAAGAAGAAAAAGAAGAAGAAGAAGAAGAAGAAGAGGAGGAATAAGAAGGAGAACAAGAAGTAAATGAAGAAGTAGAAGAAGAAGTAAAAGAAGAAGAATAAGAAGAAAGAATAAGTAGCAGAAGAAGAAGAAGAAGAGAAGAAGAAGAAGAAATGAAGAAGAAGAAGAAGAAGAAGAAGAAAAAGAAGAAAAAGAAGCTGAAGAAGAAGAAGAAGAAGAAGAAAAGAAAAACATGAAGAAGA
>JAIUJO010002429.1:60000-70000 GCA_023846275.1 Vanilla planifolia
AGATGAAGAAGAAAAGAAGAAGAAAAAGAAGAAGAAGATGGAGAAGGAGAAGAAGCAGAAGAAATGAAGAAGAAGAAGAAGAAGAAGAAGGGGTAGGAGAATAAGAAGAAGAAGAAGAAGAAGAAGATGAAGAAGAAGACGTGGATGAAGAAGTAGAAGTAAAAGAAGAAGAACAACAAGAACAAGAAGAAGAAGAACTGTCAGAAGACAAAGAAGAAGAGGAATAAAACAAAGAAGAGGAAGAAGAAGAATAAGAAGTAGAACACAAAGAAGAAGAAGAAGAAGAAGAAGTAGAAGAAGAACAAGAAGTAGAAGTGGTAGTTGTAGTAGTAGCAGAAGAAGAAGAAGAGGAAGAAGAAGAAAAGGACGACAAAGAATAAGAAGAAGAAGAAAAAGAAGAAGAGGAAGATGAAGAAGAAAAAGTAGAAGAAGATGAAGACGAAGAAGACGAAGAAGAAGAAGAAGAAAAAGAAGAAGAAGATGATGATGACGAAGGAAAAGAAGAAGAAGAAGAAGCAACAGCAGAAGAAGAAGAAGAAATTGTTGAAGAACAGAAAGAAGAAGGACAAGAAGAAGAAGAAGAAGAAGAAGAAGATGTAAAAGTATAATAAGAAGAAGGAGGAGGAGGAGGAGGAGGAGGTGGAGGAGGAGGAGGAGGATGAGGAGGAGAAGAAGAAGAAGAAGAAGAAGAAGAAGAAGAAGAAGAAAAACAAGGAGAAAAAGAAGACGAAGAAGAAGATGAAGAAGAAGAAGATGAAGTTGAAGAGGAAGAAGAAGATGATGAACAAGAAGAAGAAGAAAAAGAAGAATAAGTAGAAGAAAAAGAAGAAGAAGAAGAAGAAGAAGAAGAAAATGGCAAAGAAGAAGAGGTAGAGGAAGAAGGAGAAGAAGAAGAAGAAGTAGAAAAAGTGGAAGAAGAAGAAAAAGAAGGGGATGAAGAAGAAGATGGAGAAGAAGAAGAAGACGAAGAGGAAGAAGAAGATGAAGACGAAGAAGGTGAAGGAGTAGATGAAGAAGAAGAAGAAGATGAAGAATAAGTAGAAGTAGAAGAAGAAGCTAAAGAAGAATAAGAAGAAGAAGAATAATAAAAAGAAGAAAACAAAGAAGAGGAAATTGAAGAAGACGAAGAAGAAGAAGAAGAAGAAGAAGAAGAAGAAGAAGAAGATGATGATGATGATGATGTTGACGATGATTATGATGATGATGAAGATAAAGAAAAAGGAGGACATGGAGGAGAAGAAGTAGAAGAAGAAGAAGAAGAAGAAGGAGAAGAAGGAGAAGAAAAAGAAGAAGAAGAAAAAGAAGAAGAAAAAGAAGAAGAAAATAAAAAGAAGAAGAAGATGAAGAAGAACAAGAAGAAGAAGACAGAGAAGAAGATGGAGAAGAAGAAGAAAAATAGAAGAAGAATGTGAATAAAAGAAGTTGAAGAAAAAGAAGAAGAAGAAGAAAAAGATGGAGAAGAAGAAGAAGTAGTAATAGAAGAAGAAGAAAAAGAAGAAGAAGAAGAAAAATAGAACAAGAAGAAAAAGATAAAGAAAAAGAAGAAGGAAAAGAAGAAGAAGATGAAGAAGAAAAAGAAATAGGAGGAGAAGAAGAAGTAGAAGAAGAAGAAGATGATGAAGAAAAAGAAGAATACGAATAAAGAAAGATGAAGAAGAGGAAGATGAAGAAGAAGAAGAAGAAGAAGAAGATGGGGAAGAAAAAGAAGAGGAAGTAGAAGAAGAAGAAAAAGAAGAGGAAGAAGAAGAATAGAAGAAGAAGAAGAAGAAGAAGAAGAAGAACTAGTAGAAAAAGAAGACAATGAAGAAGAAAAAGACAGCAAAGAAGTAAAAGAAGCACAAGAAGAAGAAGAAGAAGAAGAAGAAGAAAAGTTGAAGGAAAAAAGTTGAAGAAGAAGAAGCAGAAGAAAGAGAAGAAGACGAAGAAGAAGAAGAAGAAGAAGAAGAAGATTATGAAGAAGGAGAAGATGAAAAAGAAGAGGAAGTAGATGATGAAAAGGCAGAAGATGAAAAAGAAAAAGTAAAAGAAAAAGAAGCAGAAGAAGAAGAATCAGAAGAACAAGAAGAAGATGATGATGATGATGATTAAGAATAAGCAAAGGAAATGGATGAAGAAGAAGAAAAAGAAGGCAAAGATGAAGGAGAAGATGAAGACAAAGAAGTCATAAAAGAGGAAGAAGAAGAAAATGAAGAAGAAGAAGAAGAAGCCGAAGATGAAGAAAAAGAAGAAGTAGAAGAATAAAAAGGAGACGAAGAACAAGCAGAAGAAGAAGAAGAAGAAGAAGAAGAAGAAGAAGAAGAAGATCAACACATAGAATAATAACAATAATAATAATAATAAAAATAATAAACACAAAAGGAAGAAGAAGAAAAAGAAGGAGAAGAAGATGAAGAAGAAGAAGAAGAAAACAAAGAAGAAGAAGAGAAAGATGATGAAGAAGAAGAAGAACAACAAGAGGATGAAGAATTGGAAGAAAGAGAAGAAGATGATGAAGAAGAAGAAGAAGCAGATGGAGAAGAAGTAGATGAAGAAAAAGATGAAAAAGTGTAAAAAAAAGAAGATGAAGTAGAAGAACAAGAAGAATAATAAGAAAAAGAAGAAAAAGAAGAAGAAGAAGAAGAAGTTGAAGAAGAAAAAAATGAAGATGGGGAAGAAGAAGAAGAAGACGAAGAAGAAATAAAAGAAAATAAAGAAAAAGTAGAAGAAGAAGAAGAAGAAAAAGAAGATAAAGAATTAGAAGAAGAAGAAGAACAAGAACAAGAAGAAGAAAAAGAAGAAAAGAAAGAAAAAAAGATGAAGAAGAAGGAGAAGAAGAAGAAGAAGAAGAAGAAGGAGAAGAAGTAAAAGAAGTAGAAGAAGAAGAAGAAGAAGAAGAAGAAGAAGAAGAAAAAGAAGAAGACGAAGAAGGAAAAGAAGCAGAAAAGAAGAAGAAGAAGAAGAAAAAGAAGAAGAAGAAGAAGAACAAGACGAAGAAGAAGTAGAAGAAGATGACGAAGAAGAAGATGACAAAGTAGAAGAAGAAGAAGAAGACAGAGGATGAAGTAGTAGAAGAGGAAGAAGTAAAAGAAGAAGAAGAGTAAGCAAACAAAGAAGAAGACGAGGAAAAATTAGAAGAAGAAGAACTAGTAGACGAAGAAGAAAATCAAGAAGAATAAGAAGAAGAAGAAGCAATCGTAGTAGTAGAAGAAGAAGAGAAAGATGAAGAAGAAGGGGAAGGTGAAGAAGAAGAAGAAGAAGAAGAAGAAGAAGAAGAAAAAGTTGTAGAAGAGGAATTAAAAAAAGAAGAAGAAGACGAAGAAGAAAAAGAAGAAGAAAACGACGGAGAAGAAGACTAACAAGAGGAAAAAGAAGAAGAAGAAGAACAAGAAGAAGACAAAGAAGTTGAAGATGACGAAGTAGAAGAGGAAGAAGTAGGGGGATAAGAAGAAGAAGAAGAAGAAAAAAAAGTAAAAGTTGAAGAAGAAGAAGGAGGAGGAGGAGGAGGAGGAGAAGAAGAAGAAGAAGGAGAAGAAGTAGAAGAAGAAGAAGGAGGAGATGGAGTAAAAGAAGAAGCAAATGAAGAAGAAGAAGAAGAAGAAGAAGAAGTAGAAGGAGAAGAAGAAGAAGAAGATGATGGTGATGACGATGAAAAAGAAGAAGTAGAAGAAGAGGAATTAGAATTAGAAGAAGAAGAAGAAGAAGAAGAAGAAGAAGTTGAAGAAGAAGAGGAAGAAGAAGAGGAAGAGGAAGAAGAAAAAGAAGTAGAAGAAGTGGAATTCGAGGAAGAAGAAGAAGAAGAAGAAGAAGAAGAAATAGAAGAAGAAGAAGATGAAGGAGAAGAAGAAAAAGTTGATGATGATGAAAAAGAAGAAGAGGAAGAAGTAGTAGAAGAAGATGACGAAGAAGAAGTAGAAGAAGAGGAAGAAGAAGACAAAGAAGAAGAAGGAGAGGAAGAATAAGATGATGATGAAGAAGAAGAGGAAGAAGAAGAAAAAGAAGAATAAGAAGATGAAGAAGATGAAGTAGAAGAAGAAGGAGAAGAAGGAGAAGAAGAAAAAAGAAGAAGAAGAAGAAGAGGAAAAAGAAGAAGGAAAAGAAGAAGAAGAAGAAGAAGAAGAAGAACTAGAAGAAAAGAAAGATGAAGATTAAGAAGAAGATGACGAATACGAAGAAGAATAAAGAGAAGAAAAAGAAGAAGAAGAAGACGACGAAGAAGAAGTAGAAGAAGAACAAGAATAAGAACAAGAAAAAGAAGTAGAAGAGAAGCTAAAGATGAAGAAGAAGAAGAAGAAGAAGAAGAAGAAAAGGGAAGAAGATGAAGGAGATTAAGAAGACAAAGAAGATGATCATGAAGAAGAAGAAGATGAAGAGGAAGAAGGAGGAGGAGGAGAAGATTAAGAAAGAGAAGAAGAAGAATAATAATTAGAAGATGAAGAATTAGAAGAATTAGAAGATGAAGAAGAAGAATTCAAAGAAAAAGAAAAGGAAGAAGTAGAAGAAAATGACAAAGAAGAAGAAGAAGAAGAAGAAGAAGGAGAAGAAGAAGAAGAAGAAGAAGAAGAAGGAGAAGAGGAAGAAGAAGGAGAAGAAGAAGAAGAACATGATGATGAAAAAGAAGAAGAAGAAGTAGAATAGAGAAGAAGAAGAAGAATAAGAACAACTAAATGATGATGAAGGAGTAGAAAGAGAAGAAGAAGAAGAAGAAGAAGATGAAGAAGAAGAAGAAGGCAAAGAAGTAGAAGAAGTAGAAGAAGTGGTAGTAGAAGAAGAAGAAGAAAAAGAAAAAGATGAAGAAGTAGAAGAAGAAGAAGAAGAACTAAAAGAAGAAGAAGAAGTAGAAGAAAAAGAAGAAGAAGAAAAAGAAGAAGAAGAAGAAGAAGAAGATTAAGAAGAAGAAGAAGATAGAGAAGAACAAGAAGAAGAAGTAGAAGATGAAAGAGTAAAAAATGAAAAGTAAGAAGTAATGGAAGACGAAGAAGATGATGATGAAGAAGAAGAAGAAGATGGTGATGAAGAAGAAGAAGAGGAAGAAAAAGAAGAAGAAGAGGACGAAGAAGAAGAAATAGAAGGTGAAGAAGTAGAAGAGGATGAAGATAATGAAGATAAAGAAGAGGAAGAAGAAGAGAATGAAGAAGAAGAAGATGTTGATGATGATGAAGGAGAAGAAGAAGAGGACAATGAAGAAGAAGAAGAAGATAAAGAACATGAAGAAGAAGAAGACAAAGAAGAAGAAGAAGAAGAAGAAAAAGAAGAAGAAGAATAAAAAGAAGAAGATGAAGAAGTAGAACAAGACGAACAAAAAAATGTAGAATAAGATGTGGTGGTAGAAGAAGAAGATGAAGAAGGAAAAGAAGAAGAAGAAGAAGAAGAAGAAGAATAAGAATAAGAATAAGAATAACAATAAGAAGAAGAAGGAGAAGAAGAAGAGGAAGAAGAAGAAGAAGTAGAAGAAGAACAAGTAGATGATGAAGAAGGAGAAGAAATGGGAAAAGTAGAAGAGGAAGAAAAAGAAGAAGGTGAAAAAGAAGAAGAAGAAGAAGAATAAAAAAAGAAGCAAAAGAAGATGAAGAAAATGAAGAAGAAGAAGAAGATGAAAAAGAAGAAGAAAAAGAAGTTGAAGAAGAAGAACAAGAAGCAGAAGAAGAGGAAGAAGAAGAAGACGAAGAAGAAGGAGAGGAAAAAGAAGAAGCAGATGAAGAAGATGAAGAAGAGGAAGAAGAAGAAGATGAAGATGAAGATGAAGAATAAGAAGAAGAAAAGAAGTGGAAAAATTAGAAGAAAACTAAGAAGAGGAAGAACAAGAAGAAGAAGAAGAAGATGATGAAGAAGAAGAAGAGGAAGACGAAGAAGAAAAAGTAGAAGAAGAAGAAGAAGAAGAAGACAAAGAAGACGAAGAATAAGAAGACGAGGAAGAAGAAGAAGGACCAGGAGAAGAAGAAGAAAAAGAAGAAGAAAGAGTAGGAGAAGAAAGAAGGGGAAGAGGAAGAAGAAGAAGAAGAAGATGAAGACGATGCAGAAGAAAAAAATGTCGATGAAGAAGAAGAAGAAAAAGAAGAAGAGAAAGAAGAGGAAGAAGTAGAAGAAGAAGAAGAAGAAGAATAAAAAGAAGAAAAAGTAGAAGTAGAAGAAGAGGAAGAGGATGAAGAAGAACAGGAACAAGAACAAGAACAAGAAGTAGAAAAAGAAGGAGAAGAAGGTGAATAATAATAATAATAATAATAATAATAAAATAATATAATAATAATAATAAGACAAAGAAGAAGAAGAAGAAGATGAAGAGGAAGAAGAAGAAAAACAAGAAGATGATGTTGAAGTAGTAGAAGAAGACAACGAACAAGAAGAAGAACAATAATAACAAGAATGAAAAGAAAAAGAAGAAGAAGAAATGAATAATAATAACAATAATAATAATAATAAATAATAATAATAATAATAATAAGAATTAGAAGAAGAAGAATTGGAAGAAGATGAAGAAGAAGAAGGAGCAGAAGAATTAGAAGAAGAAGATGATGATGATGAAGAAGAAGAAGAATAAGGAGATGAAGAAGAAGAAGAAGAACAAGATGAAGAAGAAGAGGAGGAAAAAGAAGAAGAAGAAGAAGATGATGATGAAGAAGAAGATAAATAAGACGAAGAAGAAGAAGAAGAAGAAGAGAAGAAGAAGACAAGGTGGAAGAAGAAGAAGTAGAATAAGGATAAGAATAAGAAGATGAAGAAGAACGGGGAGGAGAAGAAGAAAAAGAAGAAGAAGATGTTGATGATTAAGAAGAAGGCAAAGATAAGATGAATAAGTAAAAGAAGAAAAAGAAGAAACAAAGAAAAAAGAGAAGAAGAAGAACATGAACAAGAAGGAGAAGAAAAGAAGGAGAAGAAGTAGAAGAAGAGGAAGAAGAAGAGAAGAAGAGAAGGAGGAGAAGAAGAAGAAGAGAAGAAGAAAATAAGAAAAAAAAAGAAGATACAAGAAGAACAAGATCAAGACAAAGATGAAGAGGAATAAGATGTAGATGAAGAAGGAGAGGAGGAGGAAAAAAGAAGAACAAGAAGAAGAAGAAGATGATGATGATGATGATGGTGGTCATGATGAAGAAGAAGAAGAAGAAGAGGAAGGAAGGAAGAAGAAGAAGAAGAAGAAGAAGAAGAAGAAGACAAAGAAAAAGATAAAAATGAAGAAGAAGAACAGAAAGAAGAAAAAGCAGGAGAAGAAGACAAAGAAGAAGAAGAAGAAGAAGAAGGATGAAGCAAAGAAGAATTAGAAGAAGACGAAGAAGATGAAGAAGGAGAAAAAGAAGAAGAAGAGGAAGAAGGAGAAGAATAAGAAGAAGAAGAAGAAGAAGAAGACGAGTAAGACAAATAAGAGGATGAAGAAGACGAGAAGGAAGAAGAACACGAAGAGGAAGAAAAAATGAATGAACAAGAAGAAGAAGAAGAAGAAAAAGAAGAGAAGAAGAAGAAGAAGAAGAAGAAGAAGAAGAAGAAGATGATGATGATGATGATGTAGAAAAAGAAGAAAAAAGAAAAAGAAAAAGAAAAAGAAGATGAAGAGGAAGAAGAAGAAGAAGAAGTAGTAAAAGAGGAAGAAGGAGGAGAAGAAGAAGAAGAAGAAGAAGAAGAAGAGTAAGAATAAGATGAAGAAGAAGAAAAAGAACAGGATGTAACAGAAGAAGAAGTAGAGGATGGAGAAAATGAAGTAGAAGAAGGAGAAGAAGAAGAAGAAGAAGAAGAAGAAGAGAAGAAAAGAAGAATAAGAAATAAGAAGAAGAAGATGAAAAAGAAGATAAAGATGAAGAAGAAGAAGAAGAAGAAGAAGAAAATCTAAAAGAAGAAGATGATGATGATGATGATGATGATGAAGAAGATGAAGAAGAAAAGAATAGGAAGAGAAGAAGAAGATTAAAAAGAAGAAGAAGAAGAAGAAGAATATGAAGAAGAAGAAGAAGAAGAAGATGACGAAGATAAAGAGCAGAAGTCAATCAAGAAGAAGATGAAGAAGTGGAAGAAGAAGAAGCGAAGAAGAAGAAGAAGAAGAAGAAGAAGAAGATGATGATGATGAGGAGGAAGAAGAAAGAAGAAGAAGAAGTAGAAGAAGAAGTGGAGAAGAATAAGGAGAAGAAGAACAAGAAAAAGAAGAAGGTGAAGAAGAAGAAGAAGGAGAAGGAGAAAAAGAGGAATAGTAATAATAATAATAATAATAAGAGAAAGAAGAAGAAGGAGAAGAAAAACAAGGAGAAGAAGAAGACCACGAAGAAGAAGAAGAAGAAAGAAGAAGAAGAAGAAGTAGAAGAAGAAGAAGAAGAAGAGGAAGACCATGGAGAAGAAGATGAAGAGCAAGAAGAAGAAGATGATAATGATGATGATTGTGAAGAGGAAGAAGAAGAAGAAGTTGAGGAAGAAGAAGACGAAGAAGAAGAAGTAGTTGTAGTAGTAGAAGAAGAAGAAGAAGATAAAGAAGAAGTTGAAGAAGTTATAGAAGAAGAAGGAGAAGATGATGAAGAAGAAAAAGGCAAAGAAGAAGAAGAAGAAGAAGATGAAGAAGAAGAAGATGAAGATGAAGATGAAGAAAAACGAGACGAAGAAAAATGAAAAGAAGAAGAAGGGAAAGAAGAAGAAGAAGAAGGAGAGGAAAAAAGAAGAATTAAAAGATGAAGAAGAAGATGAAAAAGTAGAAAAAGAAGAAGAAGAGGAAGAAGAAGAAGAAGAAGAATAAGAAGAATAAGAAGAAGAAGAATAATAAGAAAATAAGAAGATGGAGAAGAAGAAGACAAAGATGAAGAAGGCGAAGAAGAGGAAAAAGTAGGTGAATAAGAAGAAGAAGAAGAAGAAGAAGAAGAGAAGAAGAAGAAGTAGAAGAAGGAGAAGAAGAAGAAGAAGAAAAAGAAGAAGAGGAAGAAAAAGAACAATCAGAAAAAGAAAAATAAGAAAAAGATGAAGAGGAATAGGAAGAAGAAGATGAAGAAGAAGAAGAAGAAGAACAAGAAGTAAGAAGAAAAAGTAAGGAAGGAGAAGAAGTAGAAGAAGGTGAAGGAGAAGAAGAAGAAGAAGTTGAATAAGAAAATGATGACGAAGATAAAGAAGAAGAAGTCCATCAAGGAGAAGATGAATTAGTTGAAGAACAAGCGAAGAAGAAGAAGAAAAACTAGAAGATGAGACCAAAGAAGAAGAAGAAAATGATGATGAAGAAGAAGAAAATGATGATGAAGAAGAAGAAGAGGAAGAAGAAGAAGAAGAAGAAGAAGAAGAAGATGAAGTAGAAGAAGAAGAAGGAGAAGAATAAGAAGAAGAAGAAGAAGAAGGAGAAGATAGAGAAGTAGTAGAAGAAGAAGTAGTAGAAGAAGAAGAAGAAGAAGAAGAAGAATTAGAAGATGAATAGAAGGGGAAGAAGAAGAAGAAGAAAAAATGAAGAAGTAGAAGAAGAAGAAGGAGAAATAGAAGGAGAAGAAGAAGAAGAAGAACAATGAGAAGAAGAAGAAGAAAAAGAAGAAGAAAAAGAAGAAGACAAAGAAGAAGCAGATGAAGATGAAGAAGTAGAAGAGGTAGACGAAGACGAACAGGAAAAAGAAGAAGAAGAATAAGAAGAAAAAGAAAACAAAAATGCAGAAGAAGAACAAGGAGAAGAAGAAGCAAAAGTAGAGGAAAAAGATGAAGATGAAGTAGAAGAAGAAGATGATGATGACGAAGAAGAAGTACAAGGGAAAAAAGCAGAAGTTTAAGAAGAAGTAAAAAGGAGAAGAAGAAGAAGAAGAATATGAAGAAGAAGAAGAAGAAGAAGAAGAGCAATAGATTGAAGAAGAAGAAAACGAAGTCGAAGAAGAAGAAGAAGACGAAGATAAAGAAGACAAAGAAGAGGAAGAAGAAGAAAATGAAGAAGAAGAAAAAAAACAATAAGTAGTAGTGTAGTTAGAAGAAGAAGAAGAAGAAGATGGGACAAGAAGATTAAAAGGCATAGAAGAAGAAGAAGAAGGTAGATGAAGACAAAGAATAATAATAATAATAATAATTAGAAGAAAAAGAAGAGGAAGAAGAG
>JAIUJO010002429.1:77500-80000 GCA_023846275.1 Vanilla planifolia
GGAGAAGAAGAAGGAGGAGGTTAAGGAGGAGGAGGAGAAGAAGAAGAAGAAGAAGAAGAAAGAGAAGAAGAAGAAGAAAAAAGAATATGAAGAGGAAGAAGAAGTAGAAAATGAAGATGAAGAAAAAGAAGAAGAAGAGGATGATGATGAATAAGACGAAGAAGAAGATGATGAAGAAAAAGGCGAAGAAGATGAAGAATTAAAAGAAGTAGAAGAAGAAGAAGAAGAAAAAGACAAAGACAAAGAAAAAGATGAAGAAGTCGAAGAAAAAGAAGATGAAGGATCTTGTGAAGATGACAATGAAGAAGAAGAATAATTACAATAAAAAGAACAAGAAAATGAAGCAGAGGATGAAGAAGAAGAAGTTGAAGAAGAAATAAAGGAAGAAAAAGACAAAGATGAGGATGAAGGAGGAGGAGGAGGAGAAGAAGAAGAAGAAGAACTAAAAGAAAAAGAAGAAGAAAAAGAAAAAGATGAAGTTCTAGAAGAAAAAGTAGAAGAACAAGGAGAAGAAGTAGAAGTAGATGAAAAGAGGAAGAAGAAGAAGAAGAAGATGGAGAAGAAGAAGAAGAAGAGGACGAAGAAGTAGAAGAAGAAAATGAAAAAGAAGAAGTCGAAGAAGAAGAAGAAGAAGAAGAAGACGTGGATGAAGAAGTAGAAGATGAAGAGGAAGAAGAAGAAGAAGAAGAAGAAAGAAGAATAAGAAGCAGACGAAAAAAAAGAGAAGAAGAAGAAGAGAAAGATGAAGAAGTAGAAGAAAAGAAAAGAAGAGGAAGAAGAAGTTGTAGTAGTAGTAGTATTAATAGAAGAATGAGAAGAAGAAGATAAAGAAGAAGAAGAAGAAGAGGAAGAAGAAGGAGAAGAACAAGATGAAGAAGAAAAAGAAGATGAAGAAGAAGAAGAAGAATGAGAAGAAGAAGATGAAGTAGTAGAAGAAGAAGAAGAAGAAGAAGATGATGATGATGAAGAAGAAGAAGAAGAAGATGGAGAAGAAGTAGAACTAGAAGATGAAAAAGTTGAAGATGTAAAAAAGAAATAAAAAAGAAGAAGAAGATAAGGAAGAAGTAGAAGAAGAAGAAGATGAAGAAGAGGTCGAAGAAGAAGTAAAAGAAGACGAAGAAGTAGAAGAAGATGAAGATAATGAAGAATAAGAAGAGGAAGAAGAAGAAAATGAAGAAGAAGAAGAAGATGATGATGAAGAAGATGAAGAAGGTGAAGAAGAAGAGGAAGACAAAGAAGATGAAAAAGAAGAAGAAGACAAAGAAGAAAAAGAAGAAGATTAAAAAGATGAAGAAGAATTAGAAGAAGAAGAAGAAGAAGAAGAAGAAGAAGAAGAAAAAGAAGATGAAGAAGAAGAATAAGAAGTAGAATAAGAAGCGGTAGTTGAAGAAGAAGAAGAAGAAGAAGAAAAAGAAGAAGAACAACAATAAGGAGAAGAAGAAGAAGAAGAAAAAGAAGAAGAAGAAGACAGAGAACAAGAACAAGAAGAACAAGAAGAACAAGAAGGACAAGAAGAAGAAAAAGAATAAGAATAAGAAGATGAAGGAGAAGAACAAGAAGAAGAAGAAGAAGGAGAAGAACAAGAAGAAGTACAAGAAGAATAAGAAGAAGATAAAGAAGAAGAAGAAGAAGAAGAAGAATAAGAAGTATAAGATGAACACAAAGAAGGAGAAGAATGAAATGAAAAAGAAGAAGAAGAAGGAAAAGCAGAAGAAGAAAAAGAAGAAGAAAAAGAAGAAGAAATAGAAGAAGATGAAGAAGAATAGGAAGAAGAACAAGAAGCAGAAGAAGAAGAAGAAGAAGTAGAAGAAGAAGAAGATTAAGTTGAAGAAGAAGAAGAAGAAGAAGAAGATGATGATGATGAAGAAGAAGAAGAAGTAGAAGAAGAAGAAGAAGAAGGAGATGGAGTAAAAGAAGAAGTAGAAGAAGTAGAAGAAGAAGAAGAAGAAGAAGAAGAAGAAGTAGAAGGAGAAGGAGAAGAAGAAGAAGATGATGATGATGATGATGAAGAAAAAGAAGAAGAAGAAGAAGAAATTAAAAAAGAAGAGGAAAAGGAAGAGGAAGAGGAAGAACAAAAAGAAGAAGTACAAGAAGTAGAATTCGAGGAAGAAGAAGAAGAAGAAGAACAAGAAGAAATAGAAGAAGACGAAGAAGAACTAGAAGAAGTTGATGCTGATGAAAAAGAAGAAGTGGAAGAAGTAGTAGAAGAAGAAGACGAAGAAGAAGAAAAAGAATAAGAAGAAGGAGAAGAAGAAGACAAAGAAGAAGAAGAAGAGGAAGAATAAGAAGATGATGAAGAAGAAGTGGAATAAGAAGAAGAAGAAGATGAAGAAGAAGACGAAGAAGATGAAGGAGAAGAAGAAGGAGAATAAGAAGAAAAATAAAAAGAAAAAGAAAAAGAAGAAGAGGACAAAGAAGAAGGAGATAAGAAGAAGAAGAAGAAGAATAAGATGGAGAAGAAGAGGAAGAAGAACTAGAAGAAGAGGAAGACGAAGATTAA
>JAIUJO010002429.1:85000-95000 GCA_023846275.1 Vanilla planifolia
GATGAAGAAGTGGAAGAAGTAGAAGACGAAGAAGAAGAAGAAGAAGAAGAAGAAGATGAAGAAGAAGAATAAAAAGAAGAAGTAGAAGAAGAACGAGAATAAGAAGAAGAAGAAAAAGAAGAAGAGAAGAAAAAGAAGAGGAAGAAGAAAAAGAAGAAGAAGAAGAGGAAGAAGAACAAAAAGAAGAAGAAGAAGAAGTTTTAGAAGAAGAAGAATAAGAAGAAGAAGAAGAAGAAGAACAAGGATAAGAAGAAGAAGGAGAAGAAGAAGAAGAAGAAGAAGAAGAAGAGGGAGAAGAAGAAGAAGAAGGAGAAGAAGGAGAAGAAGAATAAGAATTAGAAGAAGACGAAGAAGAAGAAGAAGAAGAAGAAAAAGAAGAAGGAGAAGACCAGGAAGAAGAAGAGGACGATGAGGAAGAAAAAGTTGAAGAAGAAGTAAAAGGAGAAGAAGAAGGAGAAGTGGAAGAAGTTGAAGAAGAAGAAGAAGAAGAAGAAGAAGAGAAAGAAGAATAAGATGAAGAGGAAGAGGAAGAAGAAGAAGAAGAAAATGAAGAAGAAGAAGAAGACAAAGAAGAGGAAGAAGAGGAGGAAGAAAAAAATGTTGAAAAAGGAGAAGTAAAAGAAAATAGAAGAAGAAGGTGGAGGAAGAGGAGAAGAAGAAGAATAAGAAGGAGAAGCAGATGAAGATGATGAACAAGAAAAATAAGAAGAAGAAGAAGAAGAAGTAGAAAAAGAAGAGGAAGAAGGACAAGAAGTGGAAGAAGAAGAACAAGAAGAAGAAAAAGAAGAAGAAAAAGAAAAATAGTAACATAAGAAGATGAAGAAGAAGAAGAAGAAGGAGAAGGAGAGGAAGAAAAAGAAGACAACGAAGAAGAAGAACATGAAGACAAAGAAGTAAAAGAAGAAGAAGAGGAAGAACAAGAAGAGGAAGAAGACCAAGGCACAGAGGCAGAAGAAGAATATGTAAGGACAGAATAAAAAGAGAAAGACGAAGAAGAAGAAGAAGAAGAAGAAGAAGAAGAAGATGTTGATGAAGAAAAAGAAGATAAAGAAGAAGAAGAAGAAGAACAAGAACAAGAAGAGAATGGAAAAGTTGAAGATGAAAATGATTAAGTAAAAGAAGAAGAAGAAGAAGCAAAAATAGGCAAAAAAGAAGAAGAAGAAGAAGTGGAAAAAGAAGAGGAAGAAGAAGAAGATGAAGAGTACGAAGAAGAAGGAAATGAAGAAGAAGAAGAAGAACACAAAGAAGAAGACAGAAAAAAAGTAGAAGAAGCAGAAGAAGAAGAAGGCAATGGATAAGAAGAAGGAGAAGAAGAAGAAGAACAAGAAGAAGAAGACAAAGAAGATGAAATGAAGAAGAAGCAGAGGAATAAGAAGAAGATGAAGTGGAATAAGAAGGAGAAGAAGAAGAAGAAGAAGAAGACGAAGAAGAATAAGAAGAAGAAGAACAAGAACAAGAACAAGAAGGAGAAGGAGAAGAACAAGACGAAGAAGGAGAAGGAGAAGAAGAAGAAGAGGAGGAAGAAGAAGAAGAAAAAGACGAAGAAGAACTAGAAGAAGTAGAACAAGAAGAAATAGAAGAAGAAGAAGAAGAAGAAGAAGAACAAGAACAAAAAGAAGAATATGATGATGAAGAAGAAGAAGTCATAGAAGAAGAGGAAGCAGAAGAAGAAGAAGAAGAAGAAGAAGAAGAAGAAATAGAAGAGGGAGAAGAAGAAGTAGAAGAAGAAGAAAATGAAGAACAAGAAAACGACGACGACGAAGAAGAAGAAGAAGAAGAAGAAGAAGAAGAAGATGGAGAAGGAGGAGAAGAAGAAAGAGAAGTAGAAGAAAAAGAAGTCGTAGAAGAGGAAGAAGAAGCTAAAGAAGTAGTAGAAGAAGAATGAGAAGAAGGAGTAGAAGAATAAGAAGAAGAAGAAGAAGAAGAAGAAGATAATGGCAAAGATGAAGAAGAAGAAGAAGACAAAGAAGTAGTAGAAAAAGATCAAGAAGAAGAAGAAGTATAAGAACAAGAAGAAGATGAAAAAAAAGAAGTAAAAGAAGAAAATGAAAAAGAAGAGAAAAAAGAAGAAATAGAAGAAGTAGAAAAAGAAGATGAAGAAGATGCTCAAGAAGAAGACGAAGAGGAATAAGACAAAGAAGAAGATGAAGAAGAAGAAGAAGAAGAAGAAGTAGACAAAGAAAAAGACGAAGAACAAGAAGAGGAAGACGAAAAAGATGAAGAAGAGAAAGTCGAAGAAGAGGAAGAAGAAGAAGAAGAAGCAGAAAAAGTAGAAGAAGAAAAAGAAGAAGGCTAAGAAGAAGAAGAAGAAGAAGAAGAAGAAGAAGAGGTGGAGGAAGAAAAAGAAGATGAAATGGAGGTGGATGATGAAGAAGAAGTAGAAGAAGAAGAAGAAGAAAAAGTGGAAGAAGAAGAAGAAGAAGCATAAAAAGTAGAGGAAGAGGAAGTAGAAGAAGTAGTGGAAGAAGAAGAAGAAAAAGAAGAAAAGAATGAAGAAGAATAAGAAGTAAAACAACAAGAAGAACAAGATGGAGGAGAAGACGACGAAGAAAAAGAAGAATTATATAAAAAAAAGAAGAAGATTATAAAGAAGAAGATGAGGGAGAGGACAAAGAAGAAGAAAAAGAAAATGAAGAAGATGAGGATGAAGAAGAAGAGGAAAAAGTAGAAGAAGAAAATGAAGAAGAAGAAGGAAAAGAAGAGGAAGAGGAAGGAGAAGAAGAAGAAGGAAAAGAAGAAGAAGAGGAAGGAGAAGAAGAAGATGTAGAAGAAGAAGAAGAAGAAGAAGAAGGATTTGAAAAGAAAGAAAAAGAAGAAGACGAAGGAGAAGAAGAAAATGAAGAAGAAATAGGTGAAGAAGAGGAAGAAAAAGAAGAAGACGAAGAAGAAGTAGAAGAAGATGAAGAGGAAGAAGAAGAAGATGATGAAGTAGTAGTAGTAGAAGAAGAATAAGAAGAAGAAGGAGAAGAAGAAGAAGAAGAAGACAAAGAAGAAGAAGAAGAAGAATAAGAAGAAGAAGAAGTAGAAGAAGAAGATGATGAACAAGATGAAGAAAAAGAAGAAGAGAAATAAGAAGAAGAAGAAGTAGAAGAAGAACAAGAAGAAGAAGAAGAAGAAGAAGAAGTAGAATAAGAAAACGTTGAAGAAGATTAAGAAGAAAGAGAAGAAGAAGAAGGGAAAAAAGAAGAAGAGGAAGAAGAAGAAGAAATGATGAAGAAGTATAAGAATAAGAAGAAAAACAAGAAGAAGAACAAGAGGACGATGAAAAAGAAGAAGATGAAGAAAAAGAATAAGATGATAAAAAGAGGAAAAGACGATGAAGAGGATTTGGCAGAAGAGTAAGAAGAAGAAGAAAAACAAGAAGAGGAATTAGAAGATAAAGTAGAAGAAGAAGAAAAAGAAGACGACGACGATGAAGAAGAATAAGAAGAACAAGAAGAAGAGGAAGAAGTAGAAGGCAGAAAAGAAGAAGAAGAACTAGAAGAAGATGAAGATTAAGAAGAAGAAGAAGAAGAAGGAGAAGAAAAAAATGGAGAAGAAGAAGTCGAAGAAGAAGAAGTAGAAGAAGAAGAAGTAGAAGAAGCAAAAGAAGTAGAAGAAGCTGAAGAAGAAAAGGAAAATGTAGAAGAAGAAGAAAAAGAAGTAGAAAAAGAAGAATTAGACAAAGTATTAGAAGTAGAAGAAGAAGAAGAAGAAGAAGAATAAGAAGAAGAAGAAAGAGAAGAAGAAGAAGAAGAAGAAGAAGAAGAAGAAGAAGAAGAAGAAGAAGGATAAGAAGAAGAAGTTGGTGAAGAAGCAAAAGATGTAGAAGAAGAAGAAGGAGAAGAAGATAAATGAAGAAGAATAGGAAGAAGAGGAAGAAGAAGAAGAAGAAGAAAAAATAGATGACGATGATGAAGAGTTAGAAGAAGATGAAGATGAAGAAGTAGTGGTAGTAGTAGAAGAAGAAAAAGAAGAACAAGTAGAAGAAGAAAAAGGACAAGAACAAGAGGAAGACAAAGAAAAATAGGAAGGAGTCAAAGAAGTAGAAGATGAAGAAGAAGAAGAAGTAGATGGAGAAAAAGTTGAAGAAGAAAGGAAAAGAAGAAGAAGAAGAAGAAGAAGAAGAAGAAGAAGAAGCAGTAGTAGTAGTAGAAGAAGAAGAAAAAGAAGAAGATGAAGAAGAAAAAAGAGAAGAGGACGAAGAAGAAGAAGAAGACAATGAAGTAGAAGAAGAAGAGTAGGTAGAAGATAATGAAGAAGTTGTGGTAGAAGAAGAAGATGAAGAAGAAGAATACAGAGAAGATGATGAAGTAGTAGAAGAAGAAGAAGAATAAGACGAAGAAAAAGTGGAAAAAGAAGAAGAAAAAGAACTTGAAGAGGAAGAAGAAGAATAAGAAAAAGAAGAAGTGAAAGAGGAAGAAGAAATAAAAGAAGAAGAAGAAGAAGAAGAAAATGAAGAAGGAGAAGGAGAAAAAGAAGAAGAGAAAGAAGAAGAAGAAGAAGTTGAAGACAAAGCTAAAGAAGAAGAAGAAAAAGAAACAAACAAAGAGGAGGAAAAAAAAAGAAAACAAAGAAGAAGAAGAAAAAATAGAAGAAGAAGACGAAGAAGAAGAAGAAGAAGAAAGAGAAGAAGAAGAAGAAGATGAAGGAGGAGAAGAAGAAAGAGAAGAAGGGGAAGAAGGAGAAGGAGAATTAGAAGTAGTAGAAGAAGAAGAGTAGTAGAAGAAGTAGAAGAAGAAGGATAAAAAGTACAAGAAGAAGAAGAATAAGGAGAACAAGATGGAGAGGAAGGCGTAGAACGAGAAGAAAATGAAGAAGAAGAAGGAGAAGAACATAAATAAGAAGAAGAAGAAGAAGGAGATGATGAAGAAGAAGAAGAAGACAAAGAAGAAGAAGATGAAGAAGTAGAAGACGAAGAAGAGGAAGAAGAAAAAGAAGAAGAAGAAGAAGATAAAGTTGAAGAAGTAGAAGAAGAAGAAGAAGAAGGTGAAGAAGAAAAGGAGGAAGTAGTGGAGGAAGAAGGAGAAGAAGGAGAAGAATAAGAAGAAGAAGAAGAAGAAGAAGAAAAAGAATGATAAAAAGGAGAAGGGGAAGAAGAAGAAGAAGAAGAAGTATAAGGAGAATGAGAAGAAGAAGATGAAGAAGAAGAAAAAGAAGGAGAAGAAAAATAAGAAGAAGAAGAAGAAGAAGAAGAATAAGAAGAAGAATAAGGAGGAAAAGAAGAAGAAGAGGAACAAGATGTAGAAGAAGAAGAAGAAGATGAAGAAGGAGAAAAATAAGAAGAAGAAGAACAAGAACAAGATGAAGATGATGAAGGCGAAAAAGAAGAAGAAGTAGAACATGATGAGGAAGAAGTAGCCGAAGAAGAAGAAAAAGAAGACAAAGAAGAAGAAGAAGAAGAAGAAGAAGGAGAAGAAGAAGAAGTAGAAGAAGTAGATGAGTAAAGAGAAAGTGAAGAAGAAGAAGCCAAAAAAGAGAAGAGAGAGAAGAAGAAGAAGAAAGAGAAAAAGAAGAGTAAGAAGAAGAAGAAGATGAAGAAGACAAAGAAGTTAAAGAAGAAGAAAAGGAAGAAGAAGAAGAAGAAGAAGAAGAAGACTTAGAGGAAGAAGTAGAAGTATAAGAAGAAAATGAAAAAGAATACGAAGAAAAATAAGAAGAAGAAGAAGGAGATGAAGAAGAATAAGAAGAATAAGAAGAAGAAGAAGAAGAAGAAGAAGAAGATGAAGAAAAATAGTAGAAGAAGAAGATGATGATGATTATGATGTTGAAGAAAGAGAAAAAGGGGAAGAAGAAAAGACGAATTGGAAGAAAAAGCAGAAGTGGAAGAGGAACAGGAGGAAGAAGAAGAAGAAGAAGAAGAAGAAGATGAAAAAGATTTAAAAAACAAGGAGAAGAAGAAGAAGAAAATGAAGAAGAAGAAAAAGAAGACGAAGAAGAAGAAGAAGAAGACGTAGATGAAGAAGATGAAGAAGATGAAGAAGAAGAAGTTGAAGAAGAGGAAGAGGAAGAAGAAGATGAAGAAGAATAAGAAGATGATGACAACAAAGATGAAGAAGATGAAGTAGAAGAAGAAGAAGAAGTTGGAGGAGAAGAAGAAGAAGAAGAAGACAAAAAAGAAGAAGAAGAAGAAGTAGATAAAGATGATGATGATGAAGAAGAAGACAAAGAAGAAAAGGAAGAAGAAGAAGAAGAAGAAGATAATGATGAAGAAGATAAAGAAGAAGAAGACAAGGGAGAGGAAGAAGAAGAAGAAGAAGAAGAAGAAGAAGAAAAATAAGAAAAAGAAGAAAGAGAGGAAGAAGAAGAAGCAGAAGTAGAAGAAGAAGAAGAGGAAGAAAAAAAGTAAGAATTAAAATAATAACTAAGAAACTAAGAAGAACATAAAGAAGAAGAAGTAGAAAAAGAAGACAAAGAAGAAGAAGAAGAAGAAGTAGTAGTAGTAGAAGAAGAAGAAAAAAAAGGTGATGAAGAAAAAGACGAAAAAGAGATGAAAGAGAAGAATTAGATGAAATAAAAGAAGTTGAAGGAGAAGAAGAAGAAGAGTAAGAAGAAGAAGAAGATGATGAAGAAGAAGTAGAAGAAGAAGAAGAAGAAGAAGAAGACATAGAGGAAGAAGTAGATGTAGAAGAGGAAAAAAAAGAATACGAAGAAAAAGAATAAGAAGAAGAAGAAGGGGAAGAAGAAGAAGAAGAAGACGAAGAAGAAAGAGAAGAAGAAGAAGATGATTATGATGCTGAAGAAGAAAAATAAGAAGAAGAAGAATTAAAAGAAGTAGAAGAAGACGTAGAAGAGGACTAAGATGAAGAAGTAGAAGAAGAATAAGAAAATAAGAAGAAAAAGAAAAAATGATTAAATAGAAGAAGAAGAAGAAAAAAAAAGAATAAAATGAAGTAGAAGAAAAAGATGGCAAAGAAGAAGAAGACAAAGAAGTAGAAGAAAAAGATGGCAAAGAAGAAGAAGACAAAGAAGTAGAAGAAGAAGAAGAGGATGAAGAAGTCGAAGAAGAGGAAGAAGAAAAAGATGAAGAAGAATAAGAAGATGATGATTATGAACAAGAAGAAGATGAAGTAGAAGAAGAAGAAGAAGAAGAAGAAGAAGGAGAAGAAGACGAAGAAGAAGAAAAAGAAGAAGACAAAAAAGAAGAAGAAGAAGAAGAAGAAGAAGTCGAGGTAGAAGAAGAAGAAGAAGGCAAAGAAGAAGAAGAAGATGAAGAAGATGAAGATGAGGAAGAAGAAAAGTACGAAGAAAAAGAAGAATAATAAGAAGTAGTAGTAGAAGCAGAAGAAGAAAAAGAAGAAAGAGAAAGACGAAGAGAAAGAAGAAGAACAAGAAGAAGAAGAATAGGAAGAAGTAGAAGAAGAGGAAGTAGAAGAAGAACAAAAAATGGAAGAATAAGAATAAGATGTAAGAAAACAAGAAGAACAAAAAGAAAAAGTTGACGATGAAAAAGAAGATGGCGAAGAAAAAGATGAAGAAGATGAAAAAGTGGAAGACAAGGAATTGGAAGAAGGAAAAGATGAAGAAGAAGAAGAAGAAGAAGAAGAGGAATAAGAAGATAAAGAAGAAGAAAAAGAAGAAGTAGACAAAGTGAAAGAAGTAGAAAAAGGATAAGAAGAAGAAGAAGAAGAAGAAGTAGAAGAAGAAGAAATAGAAGAAGAAGAAGAAGAAAAAGAAAAAGGTCAAGAAGAAGAAGAAGAAGAGGAAGAAGAAAAAAGAACAAGAAGAATATCAAGAAGAAAACAAAGAAGAAGAAGAAGAAGACGACAAAGAAAAAGAAAAAGAAGTGGAAGTAGAAGAAGAAGAAGAAGAAGAAGAAGACGAAGATGATAAAGAAGAAGAAGAAGAAGAGGAAGAAGAAGAAGAGGGCAAAGAGATCGAAGAATAAGAACAATAAGAATAAGAAGAGGAAGAAGAAGAAGAGTAACAAAAAACAATAATAATAACAATAATAATTATTATTATAATAATAATAACAATGATAATAGGACAAAGAAGAAGATGGAGAAGAAGAAGAAGAAGAAGAAGAAGATGAAGAAGATGAGGAAGAAGAAGTAGAAGAAGTAGTAGTAGAAGAAGAAGAAGAAGAAGAGGAGGAGGAGGACGTAGAAGAAGTCAACGAAGAGGAAAAAGCAGAGGAAGAAGTAGAAGAAGCAGAAAATGAAGAACGAAATGAATAAAAAGAAGAAGAAGATGTTGAAGAAGAAGAAGACAAAGAAGATGATGAAGTAGTAGAAGAAGAAGAACAACAAGAAGAAGAAAAAGAGGAAAAAGAAGAAGAAGAAGAAGAACTTGAAGAGGAAGAAAAACAATAAGAAAAAGAAGAAGTGAAAGAAGAAGAAATAGAAGAAGAAGAAGAAAAAGAAGAAGAAGTAAAAGAAGAAGAAGAAAATGAAAAGGAGGAGAAAAAGAAGAAGAAGAGAAAGAAGAAGAAGAAGAAGAAGAAGAAGAAGGAGAAGAAGAAGATGAAGAACAAGAAGAAGAACAAGAAGAAAAGAAGAAGAAGAAGAAGAAGAAGAACAAGAAGTAGAAGAAGAAGAAGAGGAAGAAGAAGAGGAAGAAGAAGAAGAAGAAGAAGACAAAGAAGAAGAAGAAGAAGAAGAAGAAGATGAAGAGCAACATGAAGAAGAAGACGAAGAAGAAGATGAAGAAGAAGAAGAAAAAGAAGAAGAGGAAGAAGGAGAAGAGGAAGAAGAAGAAGAAGAAGAAGAAGAAGAAGGAGAAGAAGAAGAAGAAGAAAAAGAAGTAGAAGTAGTAGAAGATTAGTAAGAATAAGAAGAAGAAGAATAAAAAGAAGAAGAGGAAGAAGAAGAAAAAGAAGAAGGAGAAGAAGAAGAAGGAGAAGGAGAAGAAGAAGAAGAAGAAGAATAAGATGAAGTAGTAGAAGAAGTAGAAGAAGAAGAAGGAGAAGGAGAAGGAGAAGGAGAACAAGAAGAAGAAAAGAAGAAGGAGAAGAAGAACATGAAGAAGATGACAAAAAAGAAGAAGAATAATAAGAAGAAGAAGAAGCAGATGAAGAAGAAGAAGAAGAAGAAGACAAAGAAGAAGAAGAAGAAGAAGAAGAAAAAGAAGAAAAAGAAGAAGACAAAGAAGATCAAGAAGAAGAAGCGGAAAAAGAAGAAGAAGAGGAAGAAAACGACGAAGAATAAGATGAAAGGAGAAGTGGAAGAATTAGTAGTAGAAGAAGAAGAAGTAGAAGAAAAAGAATAAGAACAAAAGGAAGGTTAAGAAGAAGATGTAAGAAAATAAAGAAGAAGAAGAAGAAGAAGATAGAGAAGAAGAAGAATAAGAAGAAGAAGAACAACAAGAAGTCGAAGTAGTAGAAGAAGAAGAAGAAGTAGACAAAGCAGAAGAAAAAGAAAAAGAATAAGAAGAAGAAGAAGGAGAATGAGATGAAGAAGAAGAAGAACAAGAAGAAGAGAAGAAGAAGAAATAGAAGAAGAAGAAGAAGAAGAAGGAGAAGGAGAAGAAGAAGAAGAAGAGGAAGAAAAAGAACAAGAAGAAGAAGAAGAAAAAGAAGAAGAATAAGAAGAAGAAAAAGTAGACAACGAAGAAAAGGAATAAGAGGATGAAGAAGATGATGAAAAAGAAGATGTTGAAGAAAAAGAAGAAGATGAAGAAGAAGGTGAAGAAGAAGAAGAAAAAGAAGAGGAAGAAGAAGAAGACAAAGAAGAGGAAGAATAAGAAGAAGTTGAAGAAGAGTAAAAATAACAATAATAAAAATAATTATAATAATAATAATAAAAATAATCATGATAATAAGACAAAGAAGAAGAACGAGACGAAGAAGAAGAAGAAGACAAAGTAGAAGACGAAGTAGAAGAAGAAGAAGATGAAGAAGTAGTAGTAGAAGAAGAAGATCAAGAAGAAGAAGAAGGAGAAGAAAAGGAAAAACAAGAAGAAGTTAAAGAAGAAAAAAAAGTAGAGGAAGAAGAAGAAGAAAATGAAGAAGTAGAAAATGAAGAAGAGAATGAAGAAGAAGAACAAGAAGAAGAAGAATAAAAAAACGATGAAGTAGACG
>JAIUJO010001309.1:2500-5000 GCA_023846275.1 Vanilla planifolia
GAAGAGGAAGAAGAAGAGGAGGAAGAAAAAGATGAACATTATGTGGTAGAAGAATAAGTGGAAGAAGAAGAAGAAGAAGAAGAAGAAGAAGAATTAAAAGAAAAAGAAGAAGAAGAAGGTGAAGAAGAAGAAGAAGTAGAAGTAGAAGGTGAAGAAGAAGAAGATGATGACCAAGAAAAAAAGAAGAAGATGAAGAAGAAGAAGACAAAGAAGAAGAAGAAGTAGAAGAAGACAAAGAAGAAGAAGAAGTAGAAGAAGACGAAGAAGAAGAAGAATTAAAAGAAAAAGAAGAAGAAGAAGGTGAAGAAGAAGAAGAAGTAGAAGTAGAAGGTGAAGAAGAAGAAGATGATGACTAAGAAAAAAAGAAGAAGATGAAGAAGAAGAAGACAAAGAAGAAGAAGAAGTAGAAGAAGACGAAGAAGAAGAAGATGAAGATGAAGAAAAAGAAGAAAAGCCAGAAGAAGATGAAGAAGAAGTAGTAGAAGAAAAACAAGAAGAAGAAGGAAAGAAGAAGAAGAAGTAGAAGAGGATGAAGAAGAAAAAGAAGAATATGAAGAAGATGAAGAAGGAGAAGATGAAGTAGTAGCAGAAGAAGAAGAAGAAGAAGAAGAAGAAGAAGTGGAAGAAGAAGGTGATGAAGAAGAAGAAAGGCAAGAGGAAGAAGAAGAAGGAGAAGAAAAAGAAGAAGAAGAAGAAGAAGTACATGAAGAAGAAGAAGTACATGAAGAAGAAGAAAAAGGAGGAGGAGAAGAAGAAGAAGAGGAGGCAGATGAAGAAGAGGAAGGAGAAGAAGAAGAAGAAGAAGAAGAAGAAGAACCAGAAGAAAAAGAAGAAGGCGAACAAGAAGAAGAAGAAGAAGAAGAAGAAGAAGAAGAGGAAGAAGTACATGAAGAAGAAGAACAAGAAGAATAAAAAAGAGGAAGAGAAGAGGAAGAAGTGGAGGCAGATGAAGAAGAGGAAGGAGAAGAAGAAGAAGAAGAAGAACTAGAAGAAAAAGAAGGCGAACAAGAAGAAGAAGAAGAAGAGGAAGAAGAACAAGAGGAAGAGGGAGAAGTAGAAAAAGAATAATAAGAGGTAGACGATGAAGAAGAAGAAGAGGAAGAAGAAGAAGAACAATAAGAATTACAAGTAGAGGAAAAAGATGGAGAAAACGAAGAAGAAGAAGAAAGCGAGGAAAAAGAAGAAGTTGATGAGGAAGAAGGAGAAGAACATGAAGAAGAAGAAGAAGAATAACTAGAAGAAGAAGGAAAAAGTAAAAGAAGAAGAAGAAGAAGAAGGAAGAAGAAGGAAGAAGAAGAAGAAAAAGAAAAAGAGAAAGAAGAAGAAGAAGAATGAAAAGTGGAAGAATAAGAAGAAGAAGAAGAAGATGAAGAACAAGAACTGGAAAAAGAAGAAGAAGAAGTGGGAGAAGAAGAAGGAGAAGAAGAAGAAGCAGTAGATGAAGAAAAAGAAGAAGAGAAAGAAGAAGAATTAGAAGAAGGGGAAGAGGAAGAAGAAGTAGAAGAAGAATAGAAGAGGAAGTAAAAGAAGAGAAAGAAGAAAATGAAGGAAAAGAAGAAGAAGAAGAGGAGGAGGAAGAAGAAGAAGAAGAAGAAGAAGAAGAAAAATGATGAAGAAGAAGTAGTAGCAGAAGAATAAGAAGAACAACAAGAAGAAGAAGAATCAGAAGAAAAAGAAAGTGAAGTAGATGAGGAAGATAAAGAAGAGGAAACATAAGAAAGAAGAAAAAGAGGAGTAAGAAGAAGAAGAACAAAAAGTAGTAGTAGTAATAGTAGTAGAAGAAGAAGTAGATGAAGAGGAAAAAGAAATAAAAGAAGCAGCAGTAAAAGAAGTAGAAGAAGAAGAATAAGAAGAAGAAGAAGAAGAAGTTGATGAAGAAGAAGAAGGAGAAGATGAAGAAGAACAAGAAAAAGATGAAGAAGAAGAACTAGATGTTCAAGAAGAAGAAGACAAAAAAGGAAAAGAAGAAGAAGAAGAAGAGGACGAAAAAGAAGAAGAAGAAGAAGAAGAAGAAGAGGAAGAAGAAGAAGAAGAGAAGAAGAAGAAGAAGAAGAAGAAAAAGATCAAGAGGAAGAAGAAGAAGAACAAGAAGAAGAAGAAGATGAAGAAGAAGAAGAAGAAGAAGAAGAGTAAGAAGAATTAGAAGAAGAAGAAGAAGAAGTAGAGGAAGAAGAAGAAGTAGAAGAAGAAGAAAAATAAAATGGAAAACAAAGTACAAGAGGGAGAAGGATAAGAAGAAGAAAATTAGAAGAAGGAGAAAAATTAAAGAAAAAGAAGAATAGGAAAAAGAAAAAGAAGAAGAAGGGGAAGAAGAGGAAGAAGAGGAAGAAGAAGAAGAAGAAGGAGAAGAAGAAGAAGAACAAGAAGAAGTAATGAAAGAAGTGTAAGAAGAAGATGAAGAAGAAGAAGAAGAAGAAGGACAAGAAGAAGAAGAAGATGACGATGATGATGAAGAAGGATGAGAGAAAAAAGAGGAAGAAGAAGAAGAAGAGGAAGATGT
>JAIUJO010001309.1:17500-20000 GCA_023846275.1 Vanilla planifolia
AGAAGAAGTCGAAGAAGAAGAAACAGAAGATGAAGAAGAGGAGGAAGAAGAAGTAGTAGAAGAAGAAGGAGGAGGACGAGAATAAGAAGAAGATGAAAAAGAAGAAGAAGAAAAAGAAAGGGAAGAAGAATAAGATGAAGAGGGGGAAGAAGAAGAATCAGAAGAGGAGGATGCATAAAAAAAATAAACGGATGAAGACGAAGAAGAAGAGGAAGAAGAACAAGAGGAAGAAGAGTAACAAGAAGAAGAAGAAGAAGAAGAAGAAGAAGGTGAAGACGACGCCAAATAAGAACAAGAAGAAGAAAAAGTTGAAAAAGAATAAGAATAAGAAGGAGAAGGGAGAAGAAGAAGAAGAAGAAGAACAACAACAAGATGATGAAGACGAAGATGACGAAGATGAAAAATAAGAAGTGAAGGAAGAAGAAGAAGAAGAAGATGAAGATCATGAAGAAAAAGAAGAAGAAAATGTAGAAAAAGAAGAAGAAGATTAAGAAGAAGAAGAAGAAGGAGAAGAAGTAAAATGAGAAGAAGAAGAAGAAAAAGAATAAGAAGAAGAAGGAGAAGGAGGATGAGGATGACGAGGAGAAGAAGTAGAAGAGGAAGGAGAAGAAAAAAAAGTAGAAGAAAATGAAGAAAGGGAAGAGGAAGAAGAAGGAGATGAAGGAAAAGAAGAAGTAGAAGAAAATATAGAATAAGAAGAAGAACACGAAGAAGAAGAAAAAGTAGTAGTAGTAGTAGAAGAAGAAGAAGAATTAGAAGAGGAAGAAGAAGAGAAAAAGAAGAAAGAAGAAGAAAGAAGAAGAAGAAAAAGAAGAGGTAGAAGAAGAAGAAGAAGAAGAAGAACATCAAGAAGAAATAGAAAAAGAAGTAGAAGATGAAGATGAAGAAGAAGAAGAAGATGAGGAAGAAGAGGAAGAAGAAGAAGACAAGGAAGAAGAAGAAGAAGAAGAAGAAGAAGAAGAAAATTATGAAGTGGTAGAAGAAGTAGGGGAGGAAGAAGAAGAAGAAGAAGAAGAAGAAGAAGGAGAAAAAGAAGTAGAAGAAGAAGAAGAAGAAGAAGAATAAGAAAAAGAAGTAGTAGAAGAAGATGAAGAAGAAGAAGAAGAACAAGAACAAGAAGTGTTAGAGGAAGAAGAAGTAGTAGAAGAAGAAGAAGAAGAAGGTGATGAAGAAGAAGAAAAATAATAAGAAGAAGAAGTTGAAGAAGAAGAAGAAGAAGAAGAAGAAGAAAACAAAGTAGAAGAAGTAGAAGAAGAACAAGAAGCTGAAGAACAAGAAGATGATGATGATGAAGAAGAAGAACAAGAAGAAATGAAGAAGCAAAAGAAGAAGAAGATGAAGAAGGAGAACAAGAAGATGAAGAACAAGAGAAAGAAGGAGAAGAAGAAGTAGTGGTAGAAGAAGAATATGATGATGATGTAAAAGAAGAAGAAGACGAAGAACAGGAAGCAGAAGAAGAAGAAGCAAAAGAAGTAGAAGAAGAAGAAGAAGAAGCTCAAGAAGCAGAAGAAGAAGAAGAAGAAGAAGAATAAGAAGAAGAAGAAGAAGAAAAAGAAGAAGAAGAAGAAGAAGAAGAAGAAGAAGGAGAAGAAGAAGAAGAAGAAGAAGTAGAAGACGAAGAAGATGAAGAAGAATAAGAAGAAGATGAAGAAGAAGAAGAAAAGGAGAAGAAGAATTATAAGAAAATGAAGAAGAAGATGAAGATGAAGAAGGGGAAGAATTAGAAGATTTACAAGAAAGTGAAGTAGAAGAGGAAGAAGAAGTAGAAGTAGAAGTAGAAGAAGAAGATGAAGAAGACGAAGAAGAAGAAGAGGAAGAAGAAGAAGGTGAACTAGAAGTAAAAGAAGAAGAAGAAGATGATGATGATGAAGAAGATGACGAAGACGAAAAAGAAGACAAAGATGAAGAAAAAAAGATGAAGATGAAGATAAAGACGAAGAAGAAGTAGAAGAAGAAGTTGAAGAAGGAGAAGAAAAAGAATGAGAAGGAGAAGAAGAATAAGAAGAAGTAGAAGAAGAAGATGAAGAAGTAGAAGAAGAAGAAGAAGGAGAATAAGGAGGATAAAGAGAAGAAGAAGAAGAAGAAGGAGAAGAAGGGGAAGAAGTCAAAGAAGAAGAAGAAGAAGAAGATGAAGAAAAAAAGGAGCAAGAAGATGATGACAAAGAAGAAGAAGAAGAATGGAAGAAGAAGAAGGAGGAGGAGGAGAAGATGACAAACAAGAAGAAGAGGATGAAGTAGAAGAAGAAGAAGAAAAAGAACAACAAAAAGAAAAAGACGAAGAAGAAAAAGAGGAAGAAGAAGAAGAAAAAGAGGAAGAAGAAGAAGAAAAAGTAGATGAAGAAGAAGTGGAAGAAAGAGAACAGGAAGGAGAAGAAGGAGAAGGAGAGGCAAGAGAAGAAGGAGAAGAAGAAGGACAAGCAAGAGAAGGAGAAGAAGAAGAAGAAGAAGAAGACTGCGAGGATTAAGACAAAGAAGAAGATGAAGAAGATGATGAAGAAGA
>JAIUJO010001309.1:50000-55000 GCA_023846275.1 Vanilla planifolia
TTTTCATAAACTACTACTTCTTCATCTTCTCCTTCTTATTCTTCTTTTTCCTCTTCTTCTACTTCTTCTTCTTCTTGTTGTTCTTCTTCTTCTTCTCTTTCATCTTCTTCTTCTTCTTCTACTTATTCTTCTTCTTGCTTTTCTTTTCCTTGTTCTTCTTTTTCTTCTTCTTACTCTTCTTCTTCTTCTTCTTCTTCTTCTTCTTTCGCTTCTTCTTCTCCTCCTCCTCCTCTTCCTTCTTCTTCTTCTTCTTCTTCTTCTTCTCCTTCTTCTTCTCCTTCTTCTTCTTCTTCTTCTTCTTCCTCTTCTTTCTCTTCTTCTACTTCTTCTTCTTCTTCATCCTCTTCTTCTTCTTTTTCTTCTCCTTCTTTTTTGTCTTCTTCTTCTTCTTTTACCACTAGTACTTCTTGTACTTCTACTTCTTCATCTTTCTCTTCTTCTTTTTCTTCTTTTTCTTCTTCTTATTCTTCATCATTAACTTCTTCTTCTTATTCTTCTTCTTATTCTTCTTCTTGTACTTCTTGTTCTTCAACTTTTTCTTCTTTTTCTTCTTGTTGTTCTCGTTCTTCTTCTTGTTTTCCTTCTTCTGCTTCTTCTTCTTCTTCTTCTTCTTCTTTTACTTCATCATCCTCTTCTTCTTCTTCTTCCTCTTCATTTTCCACTTCTTTTTCTTCTTCTTTTTCTTCTTCTTAATCATATTCTTCCTCTTCTTCTTCTTCTTTTTCTATTTCCCCTTCAACTTTTTGTTCTTCTTCTTCTTCATCATCTTCTTCTATTACTACTACTATTGCTTCTGCTTCTTCTATTACTTCTACTTCCTCTTTTTCTTCTCCTTCTTCTTCTTTTTCTCTTTCTTATTTTTCTCCTTCTTCTTCCTCTTATTCCTCTACATCTACTTCTTCTTCTTCATCTTCTACTTCATTTTCTTCTTCTTTTTCTTCTTCTTCTTCTTCTTTGACTTTTCTTCTTTTCTTCCTCTACTACTACTTCTGGTTCTTCCTCTTTCTCTTCTTCTTCTTCTTTATTTTCTTCATTTACTTCTTCTTCTCATTGTTCTTATTTTTTTTCTAATTCTTGTTCTTCTTCTTATTCTTCTTTTTCTTCCACTTCTTCTCCCTCTAATTCCTCTTCTTCTTCCCCCTCTTCTTCTTCTTCTTCTTCTTCCTCTACTTCTTCCTTTTCTTCTTCTTCTTCTTCTTCTTCTTTTCAATCTTCTTCCTCCTCATGTGATCCTTGTCCTCCTCCTCCACCTCCTTCTTCTTCTTCTTCTTCATCATCTTCTTCTCCTTCTTCTCCTTCTTGTCCTACTCTCCGTCCTCTTCTCCTTCTTCTACTTCCTCTTCTTCTACTTCTACTTCTACTTCTTCTTTTTCTTCTTTTTCTTCTTCTTTCTCTTCTTTTTCTTCCTTTTCTTTTTCTTCTTCTTCTTCTACTTCTGCTCCTTTTTCTTCTTCTTATTCTTTTTCTTCCTCTTCTTCTTCTTATAATTCTTTTTTTGTTCTTCTTCCTCTTCTTATCATCTACTTTCTTTTTCTTCTTCTTCTTCTTCTTATACTTCTTCTGCTTCTTATTATTATTTTTCTTTTTTTTCTTCTACTTCTTCTTTGTCTTCTTTTATTCTTCTTCTTCTTAAACTTCTTCATTTTATTATTCTTCTTTTTCTTCTTTGTTTTCTTCAATTTCTTGTTCTTATTCTTCTTCTTCTTATTATTATTCTACCACATCTTCTTCTTCTTCTTCTTATTCTACCACATCTTCTTCTTTTTCTTCTTATTCTACCACATCTTCTTCTTCTTCTTCTTCTTCTTCTTCTTCTTCTTGTGCTTCTTCTTTTTTTTCTTCCTCTTCGTCTTGTTCTACTTTATCATCATCATCTTCTTCTTCTTCTACTACTTCTACTTCTACTTCTACATCTTCTTTTAAAACTTCTTCTTCATCATCATCATCTTCTTCTTCTTCTTCTTCCTCTTCTTTTCTTAAACATGTTCTTCTTCATCTTCTTCTTCTTCTTCTTCTTCCTCCCCTTCTTCTGGTACAACTTTGTCTTCTTCTTGTTCTTCTTCTTCTTTTGCTATTTCTTCTTCTTGTTCTTGTTCTTCTTCTTCTTCTTCTTCTCCTTCTTCTTCTTCATCTTCCTCTGCTTTGTCTTCTTCTTCTTCTTATTCTTCTTCTTCTCCTTCCTCTTCAATCTCTTCTTCTTCTTCTTCCACTTGTTCTTCTTCTTCTTCTTCTTCTTCTTCTTCTTCTTCTTCATCTTCTTCCTCTTCTTCTTATTACTCTTCTTCTTCTTCCTCTTCTACTACTACAACTACTTTTTCTTCTTCTTCTTCTTCTTCTTCTTTTACTACTACTACTACATCTTCTTCTTCTTCTTCCTCTTGTACCACAACTACTGTTTTTTCTTCTTCTTATTCTTCTACTACTACTACTAATTCTTCTTCTTTCTCTTGTTTTTCCTCCTTTATGTCTTCTTCTTCTTCTTCTTCTTCTTGATCTTCTTCTTCTACTTCCTCTTCTTCTTCTTCATCTTCTTCTTCTTCTTCTTCTCCTTCCTCTTCTTCTGCTTCCTCTTCCACTACTTCTTCTTTGTCTCCTTTTTGTTCATCTTTACATTCTTCATATTCATCTTCTTCTTCTTCTTCCTCTTCTTCTTCTTCATCTTCTTCTTCTTCTTTTTCCTTTGCTTCTTCTCCTTCTTCTTTTTCTTCTTATTCTACAACTTCTTCAACATCTACTTCTTCTTCTGGACTTATTCTTTCTCTTATTCTTCTTAATCTTCTTCTTCTTCCTCCTCTTCTTCTTCTACTTTTTCTTCTTCTTCATCTTCTTCTTCTTCTATTTCCTCTTCTTCTTCTTCTACTACTTCTTCTTCCTCTTCTACTTCTACTTCTACTTCTTCTTCTTCTCCTTCTTTTTCTTCTTCTTTTTCTTCTTCTTCTTTGTCTTCCTCTTCTACTTCCACTTCTACTACTTCTTCTTCTTCTACTTCTTCTTTTTCTTCTCATTCGTCTTCTTCCTCTTCTTCTTCTTCTTATTCTTCTCTTCTTCTTCTTCTTCTTCTTCTTCCGTCACAACAATGACTTCTACTTCTTCTTTTTCTGATTCTTCATCCTTTTCTTCTTCTACTTCTTTTGTTTTTTTCCTCTTCTTCCTCTTCTTCTTTTTTGTCCTTTTATTGTTCTTCTTCTTCTTCTTCTTCCTCTTCTTCTTCTTCTTCTTATTCTTCTTCTTCTTCTTCTCCTTCTTCTTCTTTTTCTTCTTCTTCATCATCTCCATCTTCTTCTTATCCTTCTTCATCTTCTCCTTCTTTTTCTACTTTTTCTTCTTCTACTACTTCTTTTTCTCTTTCTTCTTCGTCTTCTCCCATTTCTCCTTCTCCTTCTTCTTCATCTTCTTCTTCTACTTCTTACTCTTTTTCATCTTCCTCTTTTTCTTCCAGTTCTTTTTATTCCTCTTCTTCTTTTTATTCTTCTTCTTTATGTTCTTCTTTTTCATCTCCTTCTTTATTATTCTTCTTCTTCTTATACTAATTCTACTTCTTCTTCTTCTTCTTCTTTTTCTTCTTCTTCTTCTTCCTCTTCTTCTTACTATTCTTCTTCTTAAACTTCTTCTTTTTCTTCTTTACCTTCTTCCATTTCTTATTCTTCCTTATTCTTCTTCTTCTTCTTCTTCTTCCACTTCTTCTTCTTCTTCTTCCACTTCTTCTTCTTCTTCTTCTTCTTCTTCTTCTTCTTACGCTTCTTCTTCTTCCTCTTCTTTTACCACTTGCTCTTCTTCTACTTTTTCTTCTTCGTCATCACCTTCTTCCTATTCTTCTTCTTCTTCTTCTTCTTCTCCCTTTATTTCCTCTTCTTCTTCATCTTCTTCTTTTTCTTCTTCGTTCCTCTTTTCCTCTTACTCTCCTTCTTCTTCTTCATCATCTTTTTGTTTTTCTTCTTGTACTTCTTCTTCTTCTTTGACTTCATCTTCTTCTTCTTCTACTATTACTACTACTACTACCACCACTTCTTCTTCTTCATCCCTTTCTTCATATTCTTCTTCTTCTTCTTCTTTCTCCTCCTCCCCTTCTTCTTCTTCTTCTTCTTTATGTTCTTCATCTTCTAATTCCACTTCTTCTTCCTCGTCTACTTCTTCTTCTTATTTTTCTTCTGCTTCCTCTTCTTCTTATTCCTTTTCTTCTTCTACTTCTTCTTCTTCTTCTTCTTGTTTTTGTTCTCCTTCCTCTTCTTGTGATCCTCCTACTCCACCTCCTCCTTCTCCTCCTTCTTCTTCTTCTTCATAAACCTCTTCTTCTCTTTCTTCTTCTTTTCATTCTTCCCCTTCCTCTTCTTCTTCTACAATTACTACTTCATCTTCTTCTTCTTCTTCATCTTCTCCTTCTTCTTCTTCTCCTTCTTCTTGTACTTCTTCTTTTTCTTGTTCTTCTTCTTCTTCTTCATCTTGTTCTTCTTCTTCTTCTTCATCTTTTTCTTGTTCTTCATCATCATCTTCTTCTTGCATTTACTTCTTTTTCTTCTTGTTCTTCTTTTACTCCTACATCTTCTTCTTCTACTACTACTACTACTATTACTTTGCCTTCCACTTCTTCCTCTTCTTCTTCTTCTTTCACTTCTTTTTTTCTTCTTTTCTTTTTTCTTAATCTTTTCCTTCTTCTATTTCTTGTCTTCTTCTTCTTCTTCTTCCTCTTCCTCTTCTTCTTCTTCTTCTTCTACTACTACTACTACTACAACTTCATTTATGTCTACTTCTTCTTCCTCTTCTTCTTCTTCTTCTTCTTCTTCTTCTTCTTCTTCTTCTTCTTCTCCTCCTCCTTCCTCTTCTAGCTTTTCTTCTTCTTCTTCTTCCACTTCTTTTTCTTCTTCATGATCTTCTTCCTCTTCTTCCTCTTTTTCTTGTTATTCTTCTTCTTTTTCTTCTTCCTCCTCTTCTTCTTCTTCATCATCATCATCTTCTTCTTCTTCCTCTTCTACTACTCCTACTACTAGTGCTTCTTCTTCCTC
>JAIUJO010001309.1:60000-67500 GCA_023846275.1 Vanilla planifolia
CAGTTTTTTCTCCTTCTTCTTTAAATTCTTCCTGTTCTTCTTCTCCTTCAACTTTTTCTTCTTCTTCTTCTTCTTCTTCTTCTTCTTCTTCTTATTCTTCCTCCTCCTCCTCCTCTTCCACTTCTTCTTTTTCTTCTTTTCCTTCTTCCTTTTCATCATCATCATCATCTTCTTCTTCTTCTTAATCTTCATCTTCATCTTCTTCTTCTTCATCTTCTATATCTTCTTCTTTCACCTCTTCCTCTTCCTCTTTTTCTTTTTGTTCTTCTTCTTCTACTTCTAATTCTTCTTACCAAGCCTCTTATTTCAACATGTACAACTAGATAACAAAATTAACATCAAAGTGAGGACAAGAAAAAATCCCAAGGTGGGGACCTGATGATAAGACAAACCCCAACTCCAAAAATTAAATATATATAAACAAGGACATCTTTTCTTAAAAGTTTACTCACACAAAGCCTTAACCTTTCTCACAAATCTAGTGAAAAGGGCTCTCTGGTAGCAGTACCATTCCCAGCTCTCGGTACAATGGTTTCATGAACGGTGATGTAAACACTAAATGAGATTTTATAAATCTCAGTAGAAAAATCAACCTTAATTATCCAAGTATAAATGAACATACATACAATGAATAATAAAGATGAATCATATGCATAAAACTAAAACCATACCATATGTCATACATAATATAATGTGAGATGAAAATCCAAAAGAAATACTAGTTATTTATTATTCCAATTCTAGGTGTGTTATTACCATGGCCCGATTCCCTTTGACACAATATCCTCTAGATCCAATCATTATCAAGCAAATGACCTTTTGCAGGCATCCAACCAAGCACATAACACTAGACATATATCTGATCCGAAGATCGATACCCTGCAATTCCACATGTTGAGCCTTGTGCCACGAGGTAGGTATGGTACCATACCCTACAATCCAATATGCTAAGCCTGGTGTAAATCATCATGGGGTCATTATACACAGCAATAGGCAGATATCTGATTCGAAGTTTGATGCCCTATGATCCCACATGCTGAGCCTAGTGGTGAAGATAATGTTCTTTAGGAATCCCATTTTTACTGCTATTTTTCCAACCATAAATGTAGATAATTGTGTCATATCAAAAGACATTTCATTCTATATTGTTTCTTTCTTTTTATTTTATATTATTGTCATACCATATTGCTTCTTCCATTTTTAGTTTTAATGCAAATATAATAAACAACATAGGCAATAACCATAATACCATGTGACAGTAAAAAAACAATGTAAAACAAACACATATTAATATGTTATATCACAGGATTAGGAATTTATCTATCTAGAATTGATATACCAACCATCTTGCCTACTTCAAATTTTTCTTGATATCCTACTATGTCATAAACACATAAATAGACAAAGATTAAAATGTGTTTATTAACTAAAATTTGCTTTCTAAAAGCTTTTCCCAAACATTAAAATCACAAAATTCCTTAATTTCAGTTGTTAAGCTTTCGTCAATGCTGGACCGGCCATGCTTAGTGCTCCCGGTTCAGACATGCGACCCAGTCCAAGACAACACGCCTGGTTCAGCAATGCGACCCAGTCTAAAGCCTGAACTATTTCCTACTTATCTCTCTCCTATGCATCCGACAGGACCAAAACAGTTTGCCAACAAAATTAGAGACCTCTTGTGTCTCCCGCCGACCAATCGACCACTCTCGATCTCTGTCGCTCACTAGAAACTTACCCAGCCCCGACGACGAAGCAAATACCTTTTTTCTTACCTTATAAAATCCTCGTCGGTTGTCACTATGGCCTTACGAAATCGTCAACGACTATCACTATCGCGTACCAAAACTCCTCTAAGAGCAAGGTGATGACTGTCAAAAATTTTGCACTCCTGGAACCCTACGGAAATTCTCACAGCAATCGCGTTTCCACGGAACCTCGCACTCTGGCAACTTCCCTAAAGTCATGTTTTCTGCAAAAGTACTTTTCAAACATGCCCGCGTTTGCTTTCATACTCAAGACTAAAATCTCTCGAACCATCGTGAACGGGCTGCCAGAAGGCTCGAGAATCAGCTTTGCATAACACCCTCTCCGAATTCGTTATTTGAGAATATATTTTTTGTCCAGAGAGAGACCTATACCAAAATTCTTAAATTGCACATATACCCAAAGCAACCAACATCTTTAAATATTGCAAATATACCTTCTGCCAAAACAAATTTGAGCTATGTCGGCATTTACAAAATTACAAATCTATCCTCAACGAATTTATTCCATATCTTTAAAAATTCATAATTTATTCCTTAGATGCCTGAAAATTACAAAATAAACACAGTTGGACTCATCTCAAAGAGCCCTTTTTAAAAAAAAATATTGGAAAACTAAGGTTGTTAGAATATTCCCTTCTTTCAAAAATTGTCTCAAAATTTAGAACAGCTCTGGGTATCGAGTGATCATATCTACCTCTACTTTCCATTTAGCTTCTCTTTTTGTTTGACCATGCCATAATACTTTAGCCATTGGAGTAACTTTGTTTCTTAGCCTTTTTTCTTGTCGATCAAGTATCTCCATTGGTGTTTCTAGATAAGTCAAATCTATCTTAATTTCTACATATGAATCCAGGCAGCTCATCACATGAGAGGGATCTAGAATGTATCTCTTTAAAACTAAGACATGGAAAACATTATGTACTCTTGCCAGCTCAGAAAGTAAAACAAGCCGATATGCCACTTGTCCAACCCTTTTTAGTATTTGAAGAGGACCAAAAAATTTAGGCTTTAATTTTCTTACTTTTCTAAACCTTATGATACCTTTTGTTGACTTGCTTTAATAAATACATGCTCTCCCTCTTGAAATTGTATCATTCAGGTGTTTGACATCATAGTATTTCTTTTGTCTGTCTTGGGCTGCTTTCATTCTTTCTTGAATAGTTTTGATCTTTTTAGTTACTTCTTCAACAAATACAGGACCCATCAAACTTCTTTCCCTCCCCTCACTCCAACATAGAGACGATTGACACTTTCTACTATAAAGTACTTCATATGGAGCCATTTTGATGATGGATTGATAACTATTATTACAGGAAAATTCTACCAAAGACAGGTGACTTTCTTAATCTCCTCTAATATCAAAAATACAAAGTCGGAACAAATTTTCCAAGGTTTTTATAGTTTTTTCTGATTGACCGTCTATTTGAGGATGGAAGGTTGTACTGAACCTTAAACTTGTACCAAAAGCTTGATGTATACTCTTCCAAAAGTGAGAAGTAAATTTAAGATCTCTATCAAAGATAATAACTTTTGGTATCTTATGCAACCTGACAATTTTCTTTTTGTTACATATTCTTAAGCTAATTTTTTAGCAAAATAAGTTGTCTTAATAGCAAGAAATTGAACAAATTTTGTCAGTCTATCCACAATTATCTAAATTATATCATGATCTACAGATGATCTTGGTAATTCAACTGTAAAATCCATTGCCACTTCCTCCCATTTCCATTCTAGTACTGACAATGACTGTAGTAATCTTCCAGGCTTTTGTTGTTCTCCATTGACTTGTTGGAAAATTAAACACCTTTGAACCTAATTAGCCACATCTTTCTTCAACACTGGCAACCAATATTGTTGTCTTAGTTCTTGATACATTTTATTTTCTCCCAGATGTATGGAATAGTGGGAGTCGTGAGCTTCTTTTAATAGTAATTCTCTGAGTTATTGATGTGTTAGTATACATAATCTATCTTAAAATCGGAGTAGACCATCCTGATCAAATTTAAATTTAGGTTCTTATCCTTCGTGGACCCTTTAGATTATCTTTTGTAGTTCTGGGTCTTCAGCCTGATCTTCTTTAATAGATATTAACCAATCTGGCCTTATAGATAGGTGAGTTAACAATATCGTATTTCTTCGTATTTCAAGTTCCAACTATAACATTTCCACCTCAAAGATCAATTTCTTTTTTTCTAGGGTTGTAAATAAGCCATTAATATTAGCTTTCCTACTGAGAGCATTTGTCATTGCATTTGCTTTGCCTGGATGATATTGATTTCTACATCATAATCTTTAATAAATTCTAACCATCTTTTTTGCCTAAAATTTAATTCCTTTTAATTGAAGATATATTTTAAGCTCTAATGATGAAAAATATCATACATTTAACTCTGTATAAGTAATGTCTCCAAATTGTTAGGACAAAAATTATAGCTGCTAGCTCCAAATCATGGACAGAATAATTCTTTTCATGTGACTTAAGCTATCTAGATGCAAAAGCAATTACCTTATGATGTTGCATCAATACAAAGCCTAGCCCTTACAATGAGGCATCACTATATATCTAATAACCTTATGTAACTTCTGGCACTACTAGAATCAAAGTTGTAGTTAATTTCTCTTTCAGTAATTGGAAGCTATTCTCATAAGCTACATCCCATTCAAATTTTATTATCTTTCATGTTAAATTGGTTAATGGTATGACAATCTGAGAGAAACCTTTGACAAACTTTCTATAATATTTGGCTAATCCCAAAAAGCTTCTGACCTCAGTCACGGTCGTGGGTCTCGGCCAATCGATGATAGTCGAAATCTTTTGTGGATCGACAGAGATCCCTTCTACACTGACAACATGTCCTAAGTAAATAAGTTTGGATAACCAAAACTCACATTTCAAAAATTTAGCATATAATTGGTTTCCTTTCAAAGTCTGTAACGTTACATGTAATTGTGTACCATGTTCTTCCAAGGATTTTGAATAAATCAGGATATCATCAATAAAGACAACAATAAAGTGATCTAAATATTTCTTGAACACTAGATTCATTAAATCCATAAAGGTTACTAGTGCATTGGTTGGCACAAAGGGTAGACTAAGAATTCATAATGTCCATACCTGGTTTTAAAAGCTGTCTTTAGAACATCTTCCTGCTTGATTTTTAACTGATGATATCTAGATCATAGATCTATTTTTGGAAATATGACTATTCCATGCAACTAATCAAATAACTCATCAATATGTGACAAAGGCTATTTGTTCTTAATAGTGATTTTATTGATTTCTCGGTAGTCAACACACATACGAAGACTACCGTCTTCCTTTTTCACAACTAGGATACGTGCTCCCCATGGAGACACACTTGGTCCAATAAATTCTTTGTTTAATAATTCTTGTAGTTGTATTTTGACTCTTTGTAGTTCAACAGGTGCCATACGATAAGAAGATTTTGAAATTGGCTCAGCACTGGGAATCAATCAAATTTCAAATTTAAGTTCCCTATTTAAGGGTAACCCTGATAATTCCTTTAAGAAAATATCTAAATATTCTTTAAGTATCAATATTTCAGAGGGTTAACAAAATTTTCTACCTAAATCCACAATGGATACCAGACAACCTACACATCTTTTCTTCAGTGGCTTCGAGCTTTGAGCATAGCTATGAAAGGAATTTGTCTCCCTTGGCTAAAATAGAATAGTTTATCATTCCCAAGGATTGGAATTTCAATCCTCTTTTCATAGCAATCTATTTTTACTTTATGCTTAAACAATCAATCTATGCCAAGAATTACGTCAAATTCTGTCAGAGGATGTGTGGCAATAGTGAAAATTTCTTTCCTCTGATGTCTATCTCATCTTCAATAAACTTTTCTATACTAATATTGTTTTCATCTGACATTTTTACTTCTAATAGATCTTTCACAAAGTGTAATAAGACATTTATTTTCCCTGATGTAATAATGGATATAAAAGAGTGTGAGGTTCCATAATCAAAGAGTACAGAAACAGATAATTTGTGTAACAAACATACCTGTAATGATGTCAATAGAGTGCGGAGCATCTTGCTGAGTGATCGAATAAATACTTGCTGATCTCCCCTTTCCTATCGCTCCACCTCTATCGATATCACCTGAAGTCGTCGTTGATCCACGGCCTCTTCCTCGACTTGCATCATCCCTAACTCCACTAGTTAAAGCACTTACAGTTTTCAGTTCTAATAATTTTGTGAAATCTTGAGCAATATGCCCTGATTCTTCACATATGTAGCATCTGATTGGTCGGATAGACTCTGATCGGCATTCGCCCATATGTCATTTTCCACATTTCCTACATCAACTCGTTCTACTTGAACTCAAACTAGCTCTACTAATGCTTGATTCATATGGTTTGAACCTACTAGATCTCGAATGAGTACAAGTTTCTCTTCTTGAAAAACTAGGACTACTTTTTCCTATGAATCTGACTTGAGACTAGAGAATGAAATCTTTTCTTCTCTTCTTCTTTACTAGCTGCCAGTAAACTGAGTTCCAACTCAACCTTACAGGCATCCTCAATTAACTCCACATAGTTTTTTGTTTGGACTGCTACTAAAGCTACCTAAATTTCATCCCATAGGCATAGTCGAAACATTTAACATCGTTGTTATTCAGGTGTTACTAAATGATGCACATATTTAGCTAGGTGGGAGAATTTGATTTCTTACATAGTTATTGACATTTACCTTGCATGAGATTATTCAATTCCTCCCTCATTTTGGCTTTGATTGAAAGGGGCATATACTATTGCTGAAATTCTTTCGTGAATTCTTCCTAGGAGATGTCTTTCATTGAACGGCTTGAAAATCGAAGTAGATGTTGAGAACTCCACCACAATCTAGCCGTATCTTTTAGTACCAAAACTGCCAAGGCCACCTTTCTGTCCTCTGGGCAAGACATTCCTTCAAAGATAATATTCATTTACTCTAGCCAGTTTTCAGTAATAATAGAATCCTCTTCCCTAGCAAAAGAAGGGGGATGCATCCCTAAAATTAGTCAACCACCAAGTCAATAGATGCCTCTCCTATATGGCTACTTGTGCTTCCAATTGATTACAACAAAGAGACTAAGGTTTGCATTAATTCCTATTACGTATCTCCTTTAGTACTCTCTTTTTTTACTGTTATCTATATTTTAAGATTTAGATCTTTCCACTATTTGGAGTATATTGAAATCCTGCAAGACTACATAAGATATTTGAAAACAAACGTCTAGTCTAAAAGTAACACTAAAGATGAAATACATACGTTGTGCTGGTGTCAATACCATATTGTCAAGCCCCTACCTCAATAAGTACCACTAAATAACAAAATTAACATTAAAGTGAGGACAAGAAACAAACCCAAGATGGGAACCTGACAGTAACACAAACACCAACTCCAAAAATCCAAAATATATAAACAAGAAAATGCTTTTTTAAAGTTTATTCACACCAAGCCCTCCCCTTTCTCACAAATCTAGTGAAAAGGGCTCTCCTGTAGCAGCACTATTCCCAGCTCTTGGTACAGTTGTTGCATGACCTGTGATGTAAACACTAAGTGAGATTTTATAAATCTCAGTAGATAAATCCATCATAATTAACCAAGTATAAATGAACATACATAACATGAACAGTATAAATGAATCATATGCATAAAACTAAAACCATACCATATGTCATATATAATATATAATATAATGTAAGATAAAAAACCTAAAGAAAT
>JAIUJO010001309.1:75000-77500 GCA_023846275.1 Vanilla planifolia
TATTCTTCTTCTTTTGCTTGTTCTCTTACTTCTTCTCCTTCTTCTTTTACTTCTTCTTCTTCTACTTCTTCTTCTTCTTCTTCTTCTTCTTCTTCTTTTCCTTCTTCTACTTCTTCTTTTTCTTATTTTTCTTACTCTTCTTCCATCTCTTCTTCAACCTTTTCTACTTCTTCGACTTGTTCTTCTTCTTGTTTTCATCTTCTTCCTATTATTCTTCTTCTACTGTTGCTGCTGCTTCTTCTTCTTCCTCTTTTTCTTCTTCTTCTTTTTCTTCTAATACTACTACTTCTTCTTCTTCATCTTCTTCCTCCTTTTTCTCTCCTTCTTCTTATTCTTTTTCTTCTTCTTCATCAACATCTTCTTCTACTTTTTCTCATACTTCTTGTTGTTGCTTTTCTTCTTCTTCATTTTCATCTTCTTCTTCGTTTTCTTCTTCTTCTTCTTCTTCTTCTTCTTCTTCTTCTTCCCCTTCTTCCACTTATTCTTCTTCATCTTCTTCTTCTTTCACTTCATCTTCTTTTTCTTCTTCTTCATCTTCTTATTCTTATTTTTATTCTTCTTCCTCCTCCCCTTCTTCTTCTTGTTCTTCTTCAACAACTTCTTCTTCTTCTACTTCTACTTATTACTCTTCTTCTTCTTCTTCTTCTTCCTCATCCGACTCATCTTCTCCTTCATATTCTTCTTATTCTTTTTTTTCTTCTTATTCTGCTTCTTCTTCTTCTTCTTGTACTTCTTCTTCTACTACTGCCACTACTACTACTACTTCTTCTTCCTCTTGTTGTTCTTCTTCTCCTTCGTCATCGCCTTCTTCTTTTTCTTCTTCACCCTCTTCTTCTTTTTCTTCTTCTACTTCTTCTACTTCATCATCTTCTTCTTCTTCTTCTTATTTTTCTTATTCTTCTTCTTCTCCATCTTTTTCTTCTTCTTTTTCTTCCTCATCTTCTTCTTCTTCTTCTACTTTCTCTTCATCTTCTTCTGTTTCTACTTTCTTATTCTTGTTAATCTTTTTCTCCTTCTAGCTCTTCTTCTTCTTCTTCTTCTTCTTCTTCCCACCTTTTTCTTCTTTTTCTAGTTCTTCTTTTCCATCAACTTTTTTCTCTTCCCCTTCTTCGTTATTATCTTCTTCTTCATCATCTTCTTCCTCTTCTCCTCCTCCTTCTTCTTCTTCTCCTTCTTCTTCTTCTACTTCTTCTTCTACATCTTTTTCTTCTTCTCCTTCTTGTTCTCCTTCTTCTTTCGCATCTTCTTCTACTCCTTTTTCAATTTCTTCTTCTTCTTCTTCTTCTGCATCTTCTTCTTCAACTACTTCTTCTTCATCCTCTTCAGCTTCTTCTTCTCCTCCTCTTTCTTCTTATTCTCCGTCTTCTTCTTCTTCGTCTTCTTCATCTGCTTCTTGTTGTTCTTCTTTACCTTCTTCTTCTTCTTCTTGTTCTTCTTATTCCTCTTTTTCTTCATCCTCTTCTTCTTCTACCTCATCATCATCATCATCATCATCATCATCATCATCATCATCATCATCATCATCATCTTCATCTTCTTCCTCTTCTTCTTTTACTTCATCTTCTCCTCCTCCTTCTACTTCTCCTTCGTCTTCTTCTTCTTCTTCTTCTTCTGCTTCTCATTCCTCTTCTTCTTCTTCTTCCTCTTCTTCTTTTATTGTTCAATTTCTCCATCTTCTTCTTCACCATCATAATCTTCTTCTTCTTCTTTTTCTTCTTCTTTTACTTATGTTTCTTCTCGTTCTTCTTTTTCTTCTTCTCCTACTTTTTCTTTGCCTCCTTCTTCTCTTTCTTCCTTTTCTCCATCTTCTTCTCTCCCTTCTTCTTCTACTCTTTCTTCTTCTTCTTCTTCTAATACTACAACTACTACTTCTTCTACTACTACTATTTGTTCCCTTCTTTGTTCTTCTTCTTCTTCAATTTTTCTTCTTCTTATTCTTCTTCTTTTCTTCTTCTTCTATTCCTTCCTCTTCCTCTTCTTCTTCTTCCACTTCTTCATCTTCTTCTTCTTCTTCTTTTTCTTCTTTTTCTTCTACTTATTCTTCTTCGTCATCATCTTCTTCTTCTTCTTTTTCTACTTCTTCTTCTTCTTGTTCTTGTTCTTCTTCATCTTCTTCTTCTTCTTCTTCTTCATTTTCTTCTCGTTCTTCTTTTCTCCTTCTTCTTCCCCTTGTTCTTCTACTCCATCTTCTTCTTCTTCTTCTTCTTCTTCTTCTACCTCTTCTTCAACTACTATTACATGTTTCTTTTTTCTTCTTCTATTTTTCTTCTTCTTCTTCTTCTTGCATTCCTTCTTTTTCTTCTTCCACTTCTTCATCATCATCTTCTTCTACTTCTTCTTCTTCATCCTCTTCATCATCTTCTTCTTCTTCTTCTTCTTCTTCTGTTTCTACTTCTTCTTGTTCTTGTTCTTCTTCTTCTTCTACTTCTTCTTCTTCTTCTTCCTCTTCCTCTTCTTCATGCTCTACCTCTTCTTCTTATTATTATTTTTCCTCTTCTTC
>JAIUJO010001309.1:92500-97500 GCA_023846275.1 Vanilla planifolia
TCTTTTTACTTCTTCTTCATCTTCTTCCTCTTCTTTTTCTTCTTCATCTTCTTTTCTTCTTCTTTTTTCTCTTCTTATTTTTCTTTTTCTTCTTCTACTTCCTCTTCTTCTTCTTCATTATCATCTTCTTCTTCTTCTTCACCTTCATTTTCTTCTTTATCTTCTTCTTTTTTTCCTCTTCTTCTTCTTCATCTTCCTCTTTGTCTTGTTCTTCTTCTTCTTTATCATCTTCTTTGCCTTCTTCTTTTTTGTCTTCTTCTTCTTCTTCCTCTTTGTCATCTTTTTCTTCTTCATCTTCTTCTTCTTCTCCTTATTCTCCTCCACCTTCTTCTTTTTATTCTTCTTCTTCTTCTCCTTATTCTCCCTCTTCTACTTCTCCTTGTTCTTCTTTTTCTTCCACTGCTACTACTTTTTCTTCTTCCTCTCTTTCTTCATATTCTTCTTCTACATTTTAGTCTTCACCTTCTCCTTCTTTGTCCTCTCCTCCCTCCTTTTCTTCTTCTTCTTCTTCTCCTCCTCCTCCTTCTACTTGTTGTTCTTCTTCTTCTGCTACATTTTCTTCTCATGCTTTTTTCTTCTTCTCCTTCTTCTTCTTCTTCCTGTTCTTATTCTTCTTCTTCTTCTTCTTCATCCTCTTCCTCTTCTTCTCATTCTTCTTCCTCTTCCTCTTCGACTTCATCTTCTTCTTCTTCTTCTTCTTCATCTTCTTCTTCGTCATGTTCTTCTTATTATTCTTTTTATTCTCCTCCTCCTTCTTTTTCTTCTTCTCCTTCTCCTCCTTCTCCTTCTTCCACTTCTTTTTCATCCTCTTCTTCTTCTTCTTCTACTTCTCCTTCTTCTTCTTCTTCTACAACTTCTTCATATTCCTCTTCTTCTTATTCTTCCTCTTCTACCTCTTTCTCTATATCTCCTCTTCTTCTCATTGTACTTTTTATTCTTATTCTTCTTTTCTTCTACTTTCTCTTCTTCTTCTTCTTCTTCTTTTATTCATCTTCTTCTTCTTCGCCTTCTTCTTCTTCTCCTTCCTCTTCTTCTTCATCTTCTTCTTTTAATTGTTCTTCTTATTCTTCTTCTTATTCATATTCTTCTCCATCTTCTTCTTGTTCTTCTACCTATTCTTCTTCTTTTTCTTCTTCTTCTAATTCTTCCTCTTCCACCTCTTGTTGTTGTTCTTCTTCTTCTACTTCTTGCTCTTCTTCCTCTCCTTCTCCCTCTTCTTCTTCTTCTTCTTCTTCTACTACTTCTTCTTCATCTCCTTTTCTCTTTTATTCTTCTTTTTCTTCCTCTTCTTCTTCTTCTTCCTCCACTTCTCCTTCTTCTTCTTCGTTCTCCTCCTCATCCTCCTCTTCTTCTTCTTCATCTTCTTCTTCTTCTTCTTCTTGTTCTTCTTCTTTCTCCACCTCCTCCTCTTCTTCTTCTTCCTCTTCTTCTTGCTCTTCTTCTTCTTCTTCTTCTTCTTCTTCTTCTTCTTCTTTTTCTCCTTTTTCTTCTTCTACATCTTCTTCTTCATCTACGTTTTCTTCTACTTCTTTTTCCTCTTCCTCTTTGTCTTCTTCAACTTCTTCCTCTTCTTCTAGTTCTTCTTCTTCATCATCTTCTTCTAGTTCTTCTGCTTCTCCTTCTTCTTCTTCCTCTGCTTCTTCCACTTCTTCTCTCTCTTCTTCTTCCATCTCTATTTTTCCATTTCCTCTTGTTCTTCTTTTTATTCTTCTTTTTATTCTGATTCTTCATCTTCTTCCTCTTTTTTCTCTTCCTAATCATCCTATTCTTCTTCTTATTCTTCTTCTTATTTCTCTTCTTCTACTTCTTCTTCGTATTATTCTTCTCCTTCTTCCTCTTCTTGTTTTTCTTCTTGTTCTTCTACTTTATGTTCTTCTTTGCCTTCTTCTTCTCCTTATTCTCCTCCTCCTACTTTCCCTTCTTCTTCTTCTTCTTCTTCTTCTTCTTCTTCTTCTTCGTCTTCTTCTTCTCCTCCTTATTCCTTTTCTTCTTCTTCTTCTTCTTCCACAACTACAGCTACTACTGTTACTACTTTTTCTTCTTTATCTTATTCTTCTTGTTCATTTTCTTATTCTTCTTCATCTTCTTCTTCTCCTTCTTTGCACTCTCCTCCTCCCTCCATCTCTTCTTCTTCTTCTCCTTCTATGTGTTCTTCTTCTTCTTCTACTTTTTCTTCCTATGCTTTTTCTTCTTCTCCTTCTTCTTCTGCTTCTTCTTGTTCTTATTCTTCCTCTTCTTCTTTTTCTTCTTCCTTTTCCATTCTTCTTGATCTCCTTCTTCTTCTTCTTCTTCTTCGTTTTGTTCTACTTTTTGTTCTTCTTATTCTCCTTCATCTTCTTCTTCCCCCTCTCCTTCTTTTTCTTCTTCCTATTCTTTTTCTTCCACTTCTTTGTTTTCTTCAACTTCTTCTTTTTCTTCCTCTTCTTCTTCTTCTTCTTCTTCTACCTCTACTTCTTCTCATTCCTCCTTTCCTTCTTCTTCTTCTTCCTCTTCTTCATCTTTCTCTGTATTTCCTCTTCCACTTCCTCTTCTTCTTATTCCTCCTCTAATTCTTATTCTTCTTCTTTTCTTCTTCTTCCTCTTCTTTGTCTTCTTCTTCTTCTACTTCTTATTCTTCTTCTTCTTCTTTTTCATCTTCTTCGTCTCCACCCTCTTCTTCTTCTCTTACCTCTTCTTCTTCTCGTACCTCTTCTTCATCATTCTCTTCTTCTTATTGTTCTTCTTCTTATTTTTCTTACTCTTATTCTTCTCCTTCTTCTTCTTTTTCTTCTTCTTTTTCTTCTTCTGCTTCTTCTTCTTCTTCTTCTTCCTCTTCTACTTCTTTTTCTTCTTCTTCTTCTACTTCATCTTCCTCTTCTTCCTCTCCTTCTCCCTCTTCTTCTTCTTCTTCTTCTTCTTCTTCCACTTCTTCTACTTATTCCTCTCCTCCCTCTTCTTCTTCTTCTTCTTCTTTTTCTTCTTCTTATTCTCCTAGTTCTCCTTCTTCTTCTTGCTCATCCTCCTCCTCCTCCTTCTCCTATTCTTCTTCTTCTTCTTCTTCTTCTTAGGCTTCTTGTTCTTCTTCTTACTCCTACTCTTCTTCTTTTTCCTCTTCTTCTTCTTTTCCTCTTCTTCTTCTTCTTGTTCTTCTTCTTCACCTTCTCCTTCTCCTTCTCCTCCTTTTTATTCTTCTTTGTCTACTTCTCCTTCTTCTTCTTCTTCTTATCCTTGTTCTTCATCTACTTCTTATATTACTTTTTCTTCTTCTTTTTCTTCTGCCTCTTCTTCTTCTTCAACTTCTTCCTCTTCTTCTACACCTTCTTATTTTTCTTCTTCTTCTATTTCTTCTACTTCTTCTTTTTCCTCTACTTCATCCTCTTCTTCTTCTATTCTTCTTCCTTCTCTTCTTCTCCTCTTCCTCTTCTTCTTCTTCTTCATATTCTTATTCTTCTTCTTCCTCTTCTTAATCTTCTTATTCTTCTTACCATTCTTCTTCTTCTTCTTCTTCTACTTCTTTGTATTATTCTTCTCCTTCTTCTTCTTCTTCTTCTTCTACTACTTGTTCTTCTTCTTCCACTTCTTCTTCTTCTTCTTCTTCTTCTTCTTCTTCTTCTTCTTCTGCTTCTTCTCCTGCTTCTTTTTTTCTTCTTCTTCTTCCTTTTCTTCCACTTTTACTTCTTTTTCTTTATCTTTTTGTGGTTGTAATACTTCTTCTTCTTCTTTTTCTTCTCTATCTTCTTCTTCCTCTTCTTCTTCCACTTCCACCACCTCCTCATCTTCTGCTTCTTGTTGTCCTTCTTCTTCTTCTTCTTCATCTTCTTCTTCTACTTCCTCTTCCTCTTTTTTCCTTCTTCTTCTTCTTCCTCCTCTTTTTCTTCTCCCTCCTCCACTACCTCCTCTTCTTCTATTTCATCTTCCTCTTGTTGTTGTTGTTCTTCTTCTTCTCTCACTTCCTCTTTTTCTATTTTTTCCTTCTTCTTCTTCTTCCTCCTCTTTTTCTTCTTCTTCTTCTTCTTTCTCATCTTCATCTTCTTCTTATTCTTATTCTTATTCTCCTTCTTTCTCTTCCTCTTCTTCTTCCTCCTCTTCATCTTCATCTTCTTCTTTTAGTTCTTCTTCTTCTACCTCTTCCTCTTCCTCTTCTTCTTCCTCTTCCTTTTCCTCTTCTTCTTCTTCTTCTTCTTCTTCTCCTTCCCCTTCTTCATCATCATCATCATCTTCTTCTTCTTTTTCTTCCACGTCTTCTTCTTCTACTTTTCTCCTGCTTATTCTTCTTCTTCTTCATGTTCGTTTTCTTATTCTTCTTCTCCTCCTACTTCTTCATCTTCCTCTTCTTCTCCTTCTTTTTCTTCTTCTTCTTCTTCTTTTATTTTCTCCTCTTCCCCCTCTTTGTATTTCTCTTCTTCTTCTTTGTCTATCTTTTCTTCTTCTTCCTCCTCCTCTTCTTCTACTACTTCTTCTTTTACTTCTTCTTCTTCCTCTCCCTCTTGTTCCTCTTGTTCTTTTTCTTCTATTTTTTCTACTTGTTCTTCTACTTACTCTTCTTCTTCTTCTTCTTTCTCTCTCTCTCCCTCAACTTGTTCTTCATCTTCCTCTTCTTTTTCTTCTTCCTCTCCTTCTCCCTCCAACTCTTCATCTTCTTCTTCTTCTTCCTCTCCTCCTCCTACTACTACTACTACTTCTTCTTATTTACTAATTCTTCTTCCTTTATTACTTCTTCTTCTTCTTCTTCTTCTTTTCATCCTCTTGCTTCTTCTACTTCCTCTTCTTCGTCTTCTTCTTCTTCTTCTTCTTCTTCTTCTACTCCTTCTTCTTCCTCTTCTTCTTCCTCTTCTTCCTCTTCCTCTTCCACTTCCTCTTCTATTTCTTCCTCTTCTTATTCTATTTCTTCCTCTTTTGCTTCCTCTTCCTTTTCTTTTTTGCCATCTTCCTCTGCTTCTTCTTCTTCTTCTTCTTGTACTTCTTCTTATTCTTCTTCTTCGTCCTCTAGTTCCACTTTTTCTTCTTTATCTTCTTATTAT
>JAIUJO010001309.1:102500-105101 GCA_023846275.1 Vanilla planifolia
TCTTCTACATCTTCTTTTACTTCTTCTTTTTCTTCATCTTTTACTTCGTCTTCTTCTTTTTCTTCCTCTTCTTCATCTTCTTTTACTATTATTTTTTCTTCTTCCTCCTCTTCTTCTTCCACTTATTCTTCTTCTTCTTCCACTTCTTCTTCTTCTACTTTGCCTTCTTCTTCTTCTTCTTCTTCTTCCACTTGTTGTTCTTCTACTTCATCTTCATCATCTTCATCTACTTCTTATTTTTCCTCTTTTACTACTTCTTCTTCTTCTTATACTTCTTCTACTTCTTCTTCCTCTTTTTCTTCCTCTAATTCTTCTACTTCTTCTTTTTTTCTTCTTCTTCCTCATCTACTACAACTGCTTCTCATTCTTTTTCTTCTTCTCTTACTTATTCTTCATTATCTTCTTCCTATTCTTCCTCTTTTTATTCTTCTTCTTCTTCTTCTTCTTCTTCTTCTTCTTCTTTTTATTATTATTATTATTATTATTATTTTCATTCTTGTCGCTATTCTTCATCTTCTTCTTCCCCTTATATTTCTTCCTCTTCTTGTTCTTCATCTTCTTCTTCTTCTTCTTCTTCTTCTTCTTTTCTTCTACTTCTTCTTCTTCTTATTCTTCATCTTCTTCTTCTTCTTCTACTTCTAGTTCTTATTCTTCTTCTCTTTCCTCCACCTCTTCTTCTTCTTCTCCTTCTTATTCTTTTTCTTGTTATTCTTGTTGTTCTTCTTCTTCTCCTTCTTCTTCTTCTTCTTCTTGGTTTTCCATTTCTTCTTCTTCTTCTTCTTCTTCTTCTTTGTTTCTTCTTCTTCTTCTTCTTCTTCTTCTTCTTCTTCTTCTTTTTCTTCTTCTTCTTCATTTTCTTCTTCTTCTTCTACTACTACCACAGCCACTTAATCTTCTTCTTCCACTTCTCTTTCTTTTTCTCTTTCTTCTTCTTCTTCATCATCTTCATCTTATTCTTCCTCTTTTTTTCTTCTTATTCTTATTCTTCTCCTTCCGCTTCTTCTTCTTCTTCTTCTCTTACTTCTTCTTCTACCTGTTCTTCAACCTCTTCTTCTTCTTCTTCTTCATCATCATCATCTTCTTCTTCTACTTCTTCTTCTTCCTTGTCTTCTTCTACTTCATCTTCTTCTTCTTATTCTTCTTCTTCCACTTTTTAATTCTTGTTTTTCTTCTTCTTCTTCTTCTTCCACTTCTTTTTTTCTTGTTTTTCTTCTTCTTCTCCTTCTTCTTCTTCTACTTCTTTTTCTTCTAACTCTTCTACTACTACTTCTTCTTTAACTTTGTCTTCTTCTTCTTCTTCTTCCTCTTCTTCCTCTTCCTATTCTTCTTTTTCTTCTTCTTTTCATCATTATTATTATTATTAATATTATTTTTATTCTTGTTGCCATTCTTCATCTTCTTATTCTTCTTCTTTTTCTTCTTCTTCCTCTTCTATTTCTTCTTCTTCTTGTTCTTCATCTTCTTCTTCTTCTTCTTCTTCTTCTTTTCTTCTACTTCTTCTTCTTATTCTTCTTCGTCCTTTTATTCTTCTTCTTCTTTGTCTTCTTCTTCTTCCTCTTCTTCTTCTTCTTTTTCTTCTTCTACTCCCTGTTCTTATTCATCTTCTCTTTCCTCCACCTCTCCTTCTTCTTCTCCTTCTTATTCTTCTTCTTCTTGTTCTTGTTGTTCTACTTCTTCTCCTTCTTCTTCTTCTTCTTCTTCGTTTCTTCTTCTTCTTCTTCTTCTTCTTCTACTACTACTATAACCACTTCATCTTCTTCTTCCTCTTCTCTTTCTTCTTCTCCTTCTTCTTCTTCTTCTTCATCATCTTCTTCATCATCTTCTTCTTATTCTTCCTCTTTTTTTCTTCTTCTTATTCTTATTTTTATTCTTATTCTTATTCTTATTCTTATTCTTCTCCTTCTCCTTCTTCTTCTTCTTCTTCTTCTTCTCCTACTTCTTCTTCTACCTATTCTTCTTCTTCTTCTTCTTCTTCTTCTTCTTCTTCTTCGTTATCTTCTTCTTCTTATACTTCTTCGTCTTCTTCTTCTCCTCATTTGTCTTCTTCTACTTCTTCTTCATTTTCTTCTTCTTCTTCTACTTCTTCTTCCACTTTTTTATTCTTGTTTTTCTTCTTCTTGTTCTACTTCTTCTTTCACTTCTTTCTTTCATGTTTTTCTTCTTCTTCTTCTTCTTTTTCTTCTACTTCTTTTTCTTCTAATTCTTCAATTACTACTTCTTCTTCTTTAACTTTGTCTTCTTCTTCTTGTTCTTCCTCTTCTTCCTCCTCTATTCTTCTTCTTCTTCTTCTTCATCTTCTATTACTTCTTCTTTTTCTTCAACTTCTACTTTGTCTTCTTCTTCTTCTTCTATTACTATTTTCTCTTATTTTTCTTCCTCTTCTTCTTCTACTTATTCTTCTTCTTCTTCCTCTTCCACTTTTTCTTCTTCTTCGTCTTCTTCTTCATCATCATCTTCTTCTTCTTCTTCTTTTACTTCTTCTACTTCTACTTCATCTTCATCGTCTTCAACTACTTCTTTTTCTTCTTCTTCTACTTCTTCTTCTTCTTCTTCTGCTTCTGCTTCTTTCTCTTCTTCTTCCTCTTTCTCTTACTCTAATTC
>JAIUJO010003062.1:30000-32500 GCA_023846275.1 Vanilla planifolia
TTCGTCTTCTTCTTCTTCTTTTTCTTCTTCTTCTTCTTCTAGTTCTACTTCTTCTCCTTTTTGTTCTTCTTATGCTTCTTCTTCTTCCTCTTCCTCCTCTTATTCTTCTTCTTCTTCTTCTTCTTTCTCTTCTTCGCCTTCTTCTTCTTCTTCTTTTTCGTCTACATCTTTTCTACTTTTTCTTCCTCCTCTTCCTTCTTCTTCTTCTTCTTCTTCTTCTTCTGCTTCTTTCTCGTCGTGTTCTTCTTCCTCTTCTTCTTCCTCTTCTTCTACTTCTTTCTTTTCTTCTTCTTCTTCTTCTTCCTTTACTTTATCTCCTTCTACTTCTTCTCTTTCTTCTTATTCTTCTTCTTCTACTACTTCTTCATCATCTTCTTCTTATTCTTCTTCCTCTTCTTCTTCTTTTACTTCTTTTTTTTCTTCTTCTTGTTCTTCTTCTTCTTTTCCCCTTCTTCTTCTTGTTCTTCTACTTCTCCTTCTTCCTTTTACCCTTCTTCTTCTTCTTCTTCTTCTTCCACTACTACTGCTACTACTACTACTTCTTCTTCATCATCTTCTTTTTCTTTTTTCTTCTTCTTCTTCTTCTTCTTCTTCTTCTTCTGCTACTTCTAATTCTTCTCCTTCTTCTTCTTCTTCTTATTCTTCTTCTTCTTCTTCCTCTTCCCCTTCTTCTTCTTCTTTCTTATTTTTTCTTCTTATTCCTCCTCTTGTTTGTTTTCTTCTTTTTCTTCTTCTTCTTCATCCTCATCTTCTTCCACTTCTTCTTCTTCTTCTTCTTCCTCATCGACTTCTTCCCCTTCTTGGCCATCTTCCTCATCTTCAATTTCTTCTTCTTCTTCTTTCTTTACCTCTTCCTATTCTTCTTCTTCTTCTTCTTCTTCTTCTTTATCCATTACTACTACTACTACTTCCTCTTCTTCTTCCTCTTCTTCTTCTTCTTCTTCTTCATCTTCTACTTCTTCTCATTCTTTTCCTTCTTGTTCATCATCTTCTTCAGCTTCTTGTTATTGTTTTTCCTATTCTTCTTCTACTTCATCTTCTTCTTCTTCTTCTTCTTCTTTTTGGTCTTCCTACTCTTCTTCTTCTTCTTCTTCTTTATCTTCGTATTTTTCTTCTTCCTCTTCTCTTCTTCTTTATCATCATGTTCTTCTTTTTTTTCTTCTTCTTCTTCATCATTTTCTTCTTCATGTTCTTATTCTTCTTCTTTTTCCTTTTCACCTTCTTTTTCTTCTTGTTCTTCTTCTCCTTCCATTTCTTCTTCTTCTTCTTCCCCTTCATCATAATCTTCTTCTTCTTCTTCTTCTTCTTCTTCGTCTTCTTCTTCTTCTTCTTCTTCTTCTTCTTCTTCTTGTTCAACATCTTCTCCTTCTTCTTCAACTTCTTCGTCTTCTTCTCCTTTTTCTTCTTCTTCTTCTTCACATTTATCTTCTTCTTCCTCTTTATCATCTTCTTCTTCTTATTCTTCTTTTTCTTCTTCTTCTTCTTCTTGTTCTTCTTCATCTTCTTCTTCTTCTACTACTACTACTTTTTCTTCTTCTTCTTCCACTTTGTCTTCTTCTTCTTCTTCTTCTTCCTTTTCTTCTTCTTCTTCCTTTTTGTTCTTCTTCTTCCTTCTCTTCTACTTCATCTTCTGCTTTACCTTCTTCTTCTTCTTCTCCTCCTCCTCCTCCTTCCTCCACTTTTTCTTCCTCTTCTTCTTCTTCGTCTTCGCCTTCTTCATCGTCATCTTTTTCTTTTTTTTTTCTTCTTCTTATTGTTCTTGTCCTAGTTCTTCTTCTTCTTCTTCTTCCCCTTCTTCTACTTCTTCTTTTGCTTCTTCTCCTTCTTTGCCATCTTCTTCATCTTCTTCTTCTTCTATTTCTTCTTCTTCTTCTTCTTTTGCTTCTTTTCCTTCGTATTTTCTCAATCTTCTTCTTCCTCTTCTTCTTCCCTTTCGTCTTCTTCTTCTTCTTTTCATCTTCCTCTTCTTCTTGCTATTTTTCTTCTTCTTATTATTCTTCTTCTTCTTCTTCTTCTTCTTCTTCTTCCTCTTTGTCTTCTTCTTCTTCTTCTACAACTTCTTCTTCCTTTACTTCTTCTTCCTTTCCTTCTTCTTTTTCTTCTTTATCTAATTCTTCTTCTTCTTCTTCTTCTTCATTTTCTTCTTCTTCTTCCTCTTCTTCATCTTTTTTCCTCTCTTCTTCTTTGTCTTCTTCTTCTTCTTCTTTTTCTACTTCTCCTTCTTACTTTACTTTTTTCTTCTTCCTTTCCTTCTTCTTCTTCTTTATCTTCCTTTTCTTCTTCGTCTTCTTCTTCTTCTTCTTCTTCTTCTTCTTCAACTTCTACTTCTTCTTCTTCTTCTTCTTCTTCTTCGTCATCGTCTTCTTCATCTTCTTCTTCTTTCTCTTCTTCGCCTTCTTTATCTTCTTCTTCTTCTTATTCTTGTTTTTCTTCTTCTTCTTCTTCTTGTTCTTCTTCAACTTCCTCTTCTACTACTACTACTTCTTCTTCTTCTTCTACT
>JAIUJO010003062.1:37500-42500 GCA_023846275.1 Vanilla planifolia
CTTCTTTTTCTTCTTTTTCTTCTTCGACTTTCACTTCGTCTTCTTTTTCTGCTTCTTCCTCCTTTTCTTCTTCATCTTCTTCTTCTTCTTCTTCTTCTTCTTCTTATTCCTTTTCTTCTTCTACTTCTTCTTCTTCTTCTTCCCCTTCTTTTTCTTCTACTTCTTTTTCTTCTATTTCTTCTTCTTCTTCTTCTTCTTCTTCTCTACTTCTTTTTCTTTGGTTTCTTCTTCTTCTTCTTTTTCTTCTTTTTCCTCTTCTTCAACATATTCTTGTTCTTCTTCTTCCCCTTTGTCTTCTTTGTCTTCCTCCTCTTCTTCTTCTTCTTCTTCTTCCTCTTCTTCTTCTTCTTCTTCTTCCTCTTCTTCTTCTTCTTCTTCCTTTTCCTCTTCTTCTTCTTTATCTTCTTCTTCTTCTTCTTCTTCTTCTTCTTCTTCTTCTTGTTCTTCTTCTTGTACTTCTTCTTCTTCTTATTCTTCTTTTTCTTCTTCTTCTACATCTTCTTCTTCTACTTCTTTTTCATCTTCTTCTTCTTCCTCATCTTGTTCTTCTTCTTCTTCTTCTTCTTCTTCCTCTTCTACTTCTTTTTCTTCTCCCTCTTTTTCCTCTTCTTCTTCTTCTTCTGCTTGTTCTTCTTCCTCTTCTTCTTGTTCTTCTTCTTCCCCTTCTTCATCGCCACCTTTTTCTTCTTTTTCTTCTACTTCTTTTATTGTTCTTGTTCTTCCTCTTCTTCTTCTTCTTCTTCTTCTTCCCTTTCTTCTTCTTCTTCTTCTTCCTTTTCTCCTACTTCTTTTGCTTCTTCTCCTTCTCCGTCTTCTTGTTCATCATCATTTTCTTCTTGTACTTCTTTGTCTTCTTCTTTTACTTCTTCTCCTTCTTCATCTTTTCTTCATCTTCATCATCTTCTACTTCTTCTTCTTCTTCTTTTTCTTCTCCTTCATCTTCTTTCTATCCCTTTTCTTCTTCTATTTCATCTTCCTCTTCTTCTTGTTCTTTTTCTTCTTCTTCTTTATCTTCTTCTTCTTCCTATTCTTCTTCTTCTTCTTCTTCTTATACTTGTTGTTGTTCTTCTTCTTCTTCTTCATCTTCTTCTTCTTATTCTTCTTCTTGTTCCTCCTAATCTTCTTCTTCTTCTTCTTCTACTTCTTCTTCTCCCTTTACTTCATCTTCTTCCTTTCCTTCTTCTTTTTCTTTTTTATCTTCTTCTTCGTCTTCTTCTTCTTCTTCTTCTTCTTCTTCTTCTTCTACTTCTTCTTCGTCTTCTTCTTCTTCTTCTTCTTCTTCCTCTTCTTCATCTTCTTCTTCTTCTTCTTCTTCTTCTTCTTCTTCACCATTATCTTCTTTTTTTATTTTTTCTTCTTCTTCTTCTTTTGCTTCTTCTTTAGCTTCTTGCTCTTCTTCTTCTTCTTCTTCTACTACTTTTTCTTCTTCTTCTTATTATTATTATTCTTTTTCTTCTTCTTCTTGCTCTTCATCTTCTTCTTCTTCTTCTTCATCTCCTTCTTCTTCTTTTCTCTTCCTCTTCTTCCTTTTCTTCTACTTCTTCTTCTTCTTTATGTTTTTCTTCTTCTTCTCCTACTTTTTCCCCTTCTTCTTCTTCTTCATATTCTTCTTTTTCTTCTTCCTCTTTCTATTATTATTCCTCTTCTTCTTCTTCTATTACTACTTCTTCTCCTTCTTCATCTTCATCCTTTTCTTGTTCTTCTTCTTGTTATTTTTCTTCTTGTTCTTTTTCTTTTACTTCTACTTCTTTTCTTATTCTTCTTCTTCTTCTTCTTCTTCTTCTTTTTCTTCACCTTCTCCCTCTTCTTAATCTTCTTCTTCTTGTTCTTCCTCTTCTTCTTGCTCTTCTTTGTCTTCTTCTTTTCCTTCTTCTTCTATTAGTATTACTACTACTACTTCTTCTTCTTCTTTTTCTGCTTCTTCTTCTTCTTCTTCTTCTTTTTCTTTTGCTTCTTCTTCTCCTTCTTCTTCTTCTTCTTGTTCTTGATCTTCTACTTTTTCTTCCTATTCATCTTCTTTTTCTTCTTCCTCTTCCTCTTCTTCCTCTTCTTCATTATCTTCTTCTTGTTCTTCTTCTTCTTCTTCTTCTTCTTCTTTATCTTGTTCTTCTTCTTCTTCATCTTCTTCTTCCTCTTCCTCTTCCACTTCTTATTCTTCTTCTTCTAGCTCTTCTTCATCTTCTTGTTCTTCTTCTTCCCCTTCTTTGTAATCCTCCTTTTCTTCTTCTTCTTCTTCTTCGTCTTCTTATTCTTCTTCTTCTTCTTCTTCTTCTTCTTTTTCTTCTTCTTCTTCTTCTTCAACTTCTTCTCTTCTTCATCTTCTTTTACTTCATCTTCTTCTTCTTCTTCTTCTTCTTCTTCTTCTTCCTTTTCATCATCTTCTTCTTCTTCTTCTGTTTCGTCTTCCTCTTCTTGTTCTACTTCTTCATCTTCATTGTCCTGCTCTTCTTTTTCTTCTTCTTCTTCTTAATCTTCTTCTTCTTCTTCTTCTTCTTTTTCTTCCTCTTCTTCTACTTCTTCTTCTTCTTCTTCTTTTTCATCTTTTTCTACTTCTTCTTACTCTTCATGATCATCTTCTTCTTCTTCTTCTTCTTCTTCTTCTCCATCTTTCTTTCTTCTTCTCCTTCCACATCGCCTACTTCTTCTTCCTCCTACTATTCTTCTTCTTCTTCCTCTTCTTATTCTTCTTCTTCTTCTTCTTCTTCTTCATCTTCTACTTCCTTTTCTTCTCTTTCTTCTTTATCTTCTTCTTCTTCTACAACTTCTTATTCCACTTCTTCATTATCTTCTTCTTCTTCTACTTCTTCCTCTTGCTCTTCTTCTTCTTCTTATTCATCTTCTTCTTCTTCCTCTTCTTCTTCTTCTTCTTCTTCTTCTTCTTCCTACTCTTCTTCGTCTTCTTTTGGCACATCTTCATCATCCACTTTTTCTATTTCTTTTTCTTCCTCTTCTTATTCTTGTTCTTATTCTTCTTCTTCTTTTTCTTCTTTTTCTTCTTCACCTCCTCCTCCTTCTTCTTCTTCTTCTTCATCTTCTTCTTTTCTTCAACTTCTTCTCCTTCTTCTACTTCTTCTTCATCATATTCTTTTACTTCTTCTTCTTCTTCCCCCTCGTCTTCTTCTTCATCTTCTTCCTCTTCTTTTTTTTCTTCCTCTTCTTCCACTTCTTCTTCTTCTTCTTCTTCTTCTTCTTTATCCTCTTCTTCCTCTTCATCTACTTCTTCTTCTTCTTCATCATCTTCTTCTTCATCTTCTTCGTCTTCTTCTGCTTCTTCTTCTGCTTCTTCTGCTTCTTCTTCTTCTTTATCCTCTTCTTCTTCTTCTTCTATATCCTCTTCTTCTTCTTCTTGTTGATCTTCTTCTTCTTCTTCTTCTACTTCTTCTTCCTCTTCTTCTTCTTCTTCTTCCTCTTCTTCCTCCACTTCTTCTTCTTCTTCTTCATCTTCTACTTCTTCTCATTCTTCTTTTTCTTTATCATCATCATCTTCTTCTTCTTCTTATTCTTCTTCTACTTCTTCTTCTTTTTCCTATTCCTTTTCTTCTTCTTCTTCTTCTTCTTCTTTATCTTCTTCTTTTTCTTCTTCTTCTTCTTCCACTTCTCTTCTTCATCTTATTTTTTCTTCTTCTTCTTCTTCTTCTTCCTCTTCTTCTTCTTCTTCTTCTTCTTCTTTCTTGTTCTTCTTGTTCTTCTTCTTTATCTTCTTCCTCTTCTTCCTACTTCCTCTTTCTTCTACATATTCCTTTTCTTCTTCTTCTTTTTGTTCTTGTTCTTCTTTCTTTTCTTCTTCTTCTACTTCTTTATCTTTGTCTTCTTCTTCTTCTTGATCATCTTCTTCTTCTTCTACCTCTTCTTCTTCATCATCTTGTCATCATCTTCTTCTTCTTCTTCCTCCACTTCTTCTTCTTCTTCTTCTTCTTCTTCTTCTTCTTCCTCCTGTTCATCTTTTTCCTCTTCTTCTTCCTCTTCTTCTTCTTCTTCATCTTCTTCTGTTTCTACTTTTTCTTCTTCCACTTTCACTTCGTCTTCTTCTGCTTCTTCTTCCTCCTTTTCTTCTTCATCATCTTCTTCTTCTTCTTCTTCTTCTTCCTTTTCTTCTTCTACTTCTTCTTCTTCTTCTTCCCCTTCTTTTTCTTCTTCTACTTCTTTTTATTCTTCTTCTTCTTCTTCTTCTTCTTCTTCTTCTTCTCTACTTCTTCTTTTGTTTCTTCTTCTTCTTCTTTTTCTTCTTCTTCCTCTTCTTCAACATATTCTTGTTCTTCTTCTTCCCCTTCATCTTCTTTGTCTTCCTACTCTTCTTCTTCTTCTTCTTCTTCTTCTTCCTCTTCTTCTTCTTCTTCTTCTTCTTCTTCCTTTCCTTCTTCTTCTTCCTTTTTCTCTTCCTCTTCTTTATCTTCTTCTTCTTCTTCTTCTTCTTCTTCTTCGTCTTGTATTTGTTCTTCTTCTTGTACTTCTTATTCTTCTTATTCTTCTTTTTCTTCATCTTCTACTTCTTCTTCTTCTACTTCTTTTTCATCTTCTTCTTCTTCCTCATCTTGTTCTTGTCCTTCATCTTCTTCTTCTTCCTCATCTTGTTCTTCTTCTTCATCTTCTTCTTCTTCCTCTTCTACTTATTTTTCTTCTCCCTCTTCATCCTCTTCTTCTTCTTCTTCTTCTTCTTCTTGTTCTTCTTCCTCTTCTTCTTGTTCTTCTTCTTCCCCTTCTTCATCGCCACCTTTTTCTTCTTTCTCTTCTACTTCTTTTATTGTTCTTGTTCTTCCTCTTCTTCTTCTTCTTCTTCTTCTTCCCTTTCTTCTTCTTCTTCTACTTCTTTTGCTTCTTCTCCTTCTCCGCCTTCTTCTTCATCATCATCTTCTTCTTGTACTTCTTCGTCTTCTTCTTTTACTTCTTCTCCTTCTTCATCTTTTCTTCATCTTCATCTTCTTCTTCTTCTTCTTCTTCCCCTTCATCTTCTTTCTATTCCTCTTCTTCTTCTATTTCATCTTCCTCTTCTTCTTGGTCTT
>JAIUJO010003062.1:47500-52500 GCA_023846275.1 Vanilla planifolia
CTTCCTTTACTTCTTCTTCTTCTTCTTTATCTTCTTCTTCTTCTTCGTCTTCTACTTCAACTTCTTCTTCTTCAACTTTTTCTTCTTCTTCTTCTTCTTCTTCATTTTCTTCTTCTTCTTTTTCTTCTTCTTCTTCTTTATCATCTTCTTCTTCGTATTCTTCTCTTTCTCCTTCTTCCTCTTCTTGTTCTTCTTCATCTTCTTCTTTTTCTTCTACTTCTTCTTTTTCTTCTTCTTTTTCTACTACTTTTTCTTCTTCTTCTTCCACTTTGTCTTCTTCTTCTTCTTCTTTCTTTTCTCCTTCTTCTTCCTTCTCTTCTACTTCATCTTCCTTTTCACCTTCTTTTTCTTCTTCTTCTCCTCCTACTTCTTCCCCTTCTTCTTCCTTATTTTCTTCCTCTTCTTCTTCTTCTTCTTCCTCCTTCTTCATCTTCTTCTTCTTCCTCCCCTTCTTCATCGCCATCTTTTTCTTTTTTTTCCTCTTCTTCTTCTTATTTTTCTTGTTCTTCTTCTTCTTCTTGTTCTTTTTCTTCCCCTTCTTCTACTTCTTTTGCTTCTTCTCCTTCTTTGCCATCTTCTTCATCTTCTTCTTCTTCTTCATCTTCTTCTTCTTCTTCTTCTTCTTCTTCTTCTTTTGCTTCTTTTCCTTCGTCTTTTCTTCATCTTCATCTTCCTCTACATCTTCTTCTTCTTCTTCACCTTCATCTTCTTCCTCTCCTTCTTCTTCTTTTTCATCTTCCTGTTCTTCTTACTATTTTTCTTTGTCTCCTTATTCTTCTTCTTCTTCTTGTTCTTCTTCACCATCCTTTCCTTCTTCTTCTTCTTCTTCTTCTTCTTCTTCCTCCTCCTCCTCTTCATCATCTTCTTCTTCTTCTACTACTTTTTCCTTTACTTCTTCTTCTTCGTTTCCTTCTTCTTTTTCTTCATCATCTTATTCTTCTTCTTCTTCTTCTTCTTCTTCTTCTTCTTTGTTTTCTTCTTCTTCTTCCTCTTCTTCATCTTCTTCTTCCTCTTTTCTTCTGCTTCTTCTTCTTCTTCTTCTTCTTATAATACTTCTTCCTCTTCTTCTTGTTCTTGTTGTTGTTGTTGTTGTTCTTCTTCTTCTTCTTCTTTTTCTTCTTCTTCTTCTTCTTCTTCTTCTTCTTCTACTACTACTATTACTATTACTACTTTTTCTTCTTCTTGTTCTTCTTCTTTTTCTTGTTCTTCCTCTTCTTCTTTTTCTTCTTCTTCTACTACTTCTTCTCCTTCTTCTCCTTCTTCTTCTTCTTCTCCTTCTACAACTTCTTCTCCGTCTCCTTTTTCTTCTACTTCTGCTTCTTCTTCTTCTTCTTCTTCATTTTCTTCTTCTTTTTTATCTTCCACTTTTTTTTGTTATTCTTCTTCATCTTCTACATCTTCTTCTCCTTTTTCTTACTCTTTTTCATGTTCTTCTTTTTCTTCCCTTTTGTGTTCTTCTCCTTCTTCTTCTTCTTATACTTCTTTTCGCTCTACTTCTTCCTCCTCTTCTTTTTCTTCTTCTTCTTCTTCTTCAACTTCCTCTCCTTCTTCATCTTCTTCTTCTTCTTCTTCTTCTTCTTCTACTTCTTCCACTTCGTCTACCTCTCCTTCTTCTTCTTCTTCTTCTTCTAGTTCCTTTCCTTCTTCTTCTTTGTCTCCTTCTTCTTCATCATCATCTTCTTCTTCTTCTACTTCTTTTTGTTCTACTTGTACTTTTTTTCTTTTTCTTCTTCCTCTTCTTCCTCTTCTTCTTCGACTTCTTCTTCTTCTTGTTCTTCTTCTTCTTCCTCTTCTTTCTCTTCTTGTTGTTCTTCTTCTTCTTCTTGTTCTTCCTCTTCCTCTTCTTCTTCTTCATCTTCTTCTTCTTCGCCGCCTTGTTCTTTTTCTTCGTCTTCCTTTGCTTCTTCCTCTTGCTCTTCTTCTTCTTCTGCTACTTCTACTACTAACCCTTCTACGTCTTCTTCTTCTTCGTCTTCTTCTTCTTCTTCTTCTTCTACTTCTTCCACTTCTTCTTTTTCTTCTTCATCATCTTCTGCTTCGTCTTTTTCTTCTTCTTCTTCTTCTCCTTCTTCCTCTTCTTCTTCTTCTTCTTCTTCTTCTTCTTCTTGTTCTCCTTCAACTCCTCCTCCTTCTTCTCCTTCTTCTTCTTCTATTTTTTCTTTTTCTTCTTCTTCTTCTTCTCTTCTTCTTGTACTTCTTTGTCTTCTTCTTCTTCTTCTTTATATTCTTCTCCTTCTTCTTCTTCCTCGTTTTCTTCTTCTTCTTTTTCATCTTGTTCTTCTTCTTCTTCCTCTTCTTTTTCTTCTTCATCTTCTTCTTCTTCCTATTCTTCTTCTTCTTCTTCTTACTTTTCTTCTTCTTCTTCCTCCTCCACTTCCTCTTCCTCTTCTTCTTCTTCTTCCCCTTCTTCTTTTTCTTCTTCTTCTTCTTCCCCTTCTCCATCATCTTCTTATTATTCTTGTTCTTGTTCTTCTTCTTCTTCTTCTTCTTCTTCTTTTGCTACTTCTCCTTCTTCGTCTTCTTCTTCACCTTCCTCTTCTTCTTGTTAGTCGTCTTCTTCTTCTTTTGCATCTTCTCCTTCTTCATCTTTTCTTCATCATCAACATCTTCTTTTACTTTTTATTCTTCTTCTTCTTCTTCATCTTCTCATTCATCTTCTTCTTCTTCTTCTTCTTGTCCTTCTTTTTTATCTTCCTCTTCTTCTTGTTCTTCTTCTTCTTATTCTTTATCTTCTTCTTTTTGTTATTCTTCTTCTTCTTCTTCTTCACTTTTTCTTCTTCTTCTTCTTCTTCTTCCCATTCATCTTCTTTATCTTTTTTTACTTCTACTTCTTCCTTTACTTTTTCTTCTTCCTTTCCATCTTCTTCTTCTTCTTTATCTTCTTCTTCTTCTTCGTCTTCTACTTCATCTTCTTTTTCTTCTTCAACTTCTTCTTCTTCTTCTTCTTCTTCATCTTCTTCTTCATTTTCTTCTTCTTCTTTTTCTTCTTGTTCTTCTTTATCATCATCTTCTTAGAATTCTTCTTTTTCTCCTTCTTCTTCTTCTTGTTCTTCTTCATCTTCTTCATTTTCTTCTACTTCTTCTTCTTCTTCTTCTTCTTCTTCTTCTACTACTTTTTCTTCTTCTTCTTCCACTTTGTCTTCTTCTTCTTCTTTTCCTTTTCTCCTTCTTCTTCCTTCTCTTCTACTTCACCTTCTTCTTTACCTTATTTTTCTTCTTCTTCTCCTCTACTTCTTCCTCTTCTTCTTCCTCTTCTTCTTCTTCCTTCTTCATCTTCTTCTTCTTCTTCCCCTTCTTCATTGAAATATTTTTCTTTTTTTTTCTTCTTCTTCTTCTTATTTTTCTTGTTCAGTTTCTTCTTTTTCTTCTTCTTCTTCCCCTTCTTCTTCTACTTCTTTTGCTTCTTCTTCTTCTTCTTCTTCTTTCCCTTCTTCTTCTACTTCTTTTGCTTCTGCACCTTCTTCGCCATCTTCTTCATCTTCTTCTTCTTCTTCATCTTCTTCTTCTTCTTCTTCTTCTTCTTCTTCTTCTTCTTCTTCTACTTTTGCTGCTTTTCCATCGTCTTTTCTTCATCTTCATCTTCCTCTTCTTCTTCTTCTTCTTCCCCTTCGTCTTCTTCTTCTTCTTCTTCTTCTTCATCTTCCTCTTCTTCTTACTATTTTTCATCATCTCCTTATTCTTCTTCTTCTTCTTGTTCTTCTTCGTCATCCTTTCCTTCTTCTTCTTCTTCTACTTCTTCTTCCTCCTCCACTTCATCTTCTTCTTCTTCTTCTACTTCTTCTTCCTTTACTTCTTCTTCGTTTCCTTCTTTTTCTTGGTCATCTTATTCTTCTTCTTCTTCTTCTTCTTTCTTTTCTTCTTCTTCCTCCTCTTCTTCATCTTCTTATTCCTCTTTTCTTCTTTGTCTTCTTCTTCTTCTTCTTCTTCTTCCTATTCATCTTCTTTTTTTTCTACTTCTCCTTCTTCCTTTACTTCTTCTTCTTCCTTTCCTTCTTCTTCTTCTTCTTTATCTTCTTCTTCTTCTTCGTCTTCTACTTCTTCTTCTTCTTCAACTTCTTGTTGTTGTTGTTCTTCTTCTTCTTCTTCTTCGTGTTCTTCATCTTCTTCTTCTTTTTCCTCTTCTTCTGTTTTATCATCTTCTTCTTCTTATTCTTCCTATTCTTCTTCTTCTTTTTGTTCTTCTTCATCTTCTTCTTCTACTACTACTACTACTTCTTCTTCTACTACTACTACTAGTTTTTCTTCTACTTTCACTTTACCTTCATCTTGTTCTTCTTCTTCTTCTTCTTCCTTTTCTTCTTCTTCTTCCTTCTCTTCTACTTTGTCTTCCTCTTTGCCTTCTTCTTCATCTTCTCCTCCTCCTTCCTCCTCTTCTTCTTCCTCTTCTTCTTCCTCTTCTTCTTCTTCTTTTTCCTCTTCTTCTTCTTCTTCCCCTTCTTCAACTACCATCTTTTTCTTCTTTTTCTTCTTCTTCTTCTTATTGTTCTTGTCCTTCTTCTTCTTCTTCTTCCTCTTCTTCTTCTTCTTCTTCTTCTTCTTCTTCTTCTTCCTTTCCTTCTTCTTCTTCCTTTTCTTCTTCTTCTTCTTCTTTTTCTTCCTCTTCTTGTAGTTGTTGTTCTTCTTCTTCTACTTCTTCTTCTTCTTTTTCTTCTTCATCTTCTTCTTCTTCTTCTTCTTCTTCTTCTTCTTCTTTTTTCTTCTTCTTGTTCTTCTTCTTCTTCTTCTTTTGCTACTTCTCCTTCTTCGTCTTCTTCTTCATCTTCGTCATCTTTTTGTTGGTCGTCTTCTTCTTCTTTTGCTTCTTCTCCTTCTTCATCTTTTCTTCATCATCAACTTCTTCTTCTACTTTTATTCTTCTTCTTCTTCTTCTTCTCCTCCTTTTTTATCTTCCTCTTCTTCTTGTTCTTCTTCTTATTATTCTTTATCTTCTTCTTTTTCTTATTCTTCTTCTTCTTCTTCTTCTCTTTTTCTTCTTCTTCTTCTTCTTCTTCTTCTTCTTC
>JAIUJO010003062.1:57500-60000 GCA_023846275.1 Vanilla planifolia
TCTTCTTCTTTTTTTTCTTCTTCTTATTGTTCTTCTTCTTCGTCTTCTTCTTCTTCTTCTTCTTCCTTTCCATCTTCTTCTTCTTCTTCTTCTTCTTCTTCTTGTAGTTGTTCTTCTTCTTCTTCTACTTCTTCTTTTTCTTCTTCATCTTCTTCTTCTTCTTCTTCTTCTACTTCTACTTTCTCTTCTACTAGTTTTTCTCCTTCCTCTTCTTCCTCATGTTCTTCCTCTTCTTCTTCTTCTTCTTCATCATCTTCTTCTTCTTCTTCTTCCCCTTCTTCATCGTCACCTTTTTCTTCTTCTTCTTTTACTTCTTCTTATTGTTCTTTTTTTGTTCTTCTTTTTCTTCCTCTTCTTCTTCTTCCTCTTCTTCTTCTTCTTCTTTTGCTTCTCTCCTTCTTCGCCATCTTCTTCATCATCTTCTTCTTCCTGTTCTTCTTCTTCATTTTCTTTTGCTTCTTCTCCTTCTTCATCTTTTCTTCATCTTCTTCTTCTTCTTCTTCTTCTTCTTCTTTCCCTTTTTCTTCTTCTTCTTCTTCTTATTCTTCTATTTCATCTTCCTCTTCTTCTTGTTCTTTTTCTTGTTCTTCATCTTCTTCTTCTTCCTGTTCTTCTTGTTCTTGTTCTTCTTCTTCTTCTTCATTTTTTTCTTCTTCATCTTCTTCTTCTCCTCCTTCTTCCTCTCCATCTTCTTCTTCTTCTACTACTTCTGCTCCCTTTACTTCTTTCTTTCCTTCTTCTTTTTCTTCTTTATCTTATTATTCTTCTTCTTCATCTTCTTCTTCTTCAACTTTTTCTTCTTTTTCTTCTTCTTCTTCTTCTACTTCTTCTACCTCTTCTTCATCTTATTCTTCTTCTTCTCTTTTTTATCTTCTTTTTCTACTTCTTCTACTTTTGCTTCTTCTTCAGCTACTTCTTCTTCTTACTCTTCTTCTTCTTCTTCTTCCTCTTCTTATTCTTTTTCTTCTTCTTTCTCCTCATCTTCTTCTTCTTCTTCTTCTTCTTCCTCCTCTTCTTCTTCTTCTTCCTTTTCTTCTACTTCTTCTTCTTCTTTATCTTCTTCTTCCTCCTCTTCTACTTTTTCTTCTTCTTCTTCTAATTCTTATTCTTATTCTTCGCCTTCTACTTCTTCTTCTTCTTCTACCTCTTCTCCTTCTTCTTCTTCTTCTTCTTTGTCTTCTTCACCTTCTTCCCCTTCTTCTTCTTAATCCTCATCTTCTTTTTCTTCTACTTCTACTTCTTCTTCTTCTTCTTCTTCATCTTCTTTCTCTTCTTCTTCCTCTTCTTCAACATATTCCTGTTCTTCTTCTACTTGTTTTTGATATTCTTCTTCCTCTCCTTCTTTTTCTTCTTTCTCTTCCTATTATTCCTCTTCTTCTTCTTCTACTACTACTTCTCCTTCGTCTTCTTCGTCTTTTTCTTGTACTTCTTCTTCTTATTTTTCTTCTTCTTTTTCTACTACTTCTACTTCTTTTTTTCTTATTTTTCTACTTCTCCTTCTTCTTCTTCTTCTTTTTCTTCACCTTCTTCTTCTTCTTCATCATCATCATCTTCTTCTTCTTCTTCTTCTTCTTGTTCTTCTTCTAGTTCTTCTTCTTCTTCTTCTTCCTCTTATTCTTCATCTTCTTCTTCATCTTCTTCTTCTTCTTCCTCTTCTTATTCTTCATCTTCATGTTCTTCTTCTTCTTCTTCTTCATCTTCTACTACTATTACTGCTACTAGTACTACTACTTCTTTTTCTTCTTCTCGATCTTCTTCTTATTCTTCATCTTATTCTTCTACGTCATCCTTTTCTTTTTCTTCTTCTTCTTCTTCTTCTTCTTTTCTACTTCTTCTTCGCCTTCTTCTTCTTCTACTTCTTCTTCTGCTTCTTCTTCTCCTTCTTATTCTTCTTCTTCTTCATCTTCCTGTTCTTCTTCTTCTTCTTCTTCTTTTCTTTTTGATCTTCTACTTCTTCTTCCTATTCTTCTTCTTCTTCTTCTTCCTCTTCCTCTTCTTCTCCTTCTTCATTTTCTTCTTCTTGTTCTTCTTCTTCTTCTTCTTCTTCTTCTTCTTCCTCCTCATCTTCTTCTTCCTCTTCTTATTCTTCTTCCTATTGCTCTTCTTCTTCTTTTTCTTGTTGTTCGTCTTCCCCTTCTTTTCATCCTCTTTTTCTTCTTCTTCATCTTCTTTCTCTTATTCTTCTTGTTCTTCTTCTTCATCTTCTACTTCTTCCTCTTCTTCTTCTTCTTCTTCAACTTCTTCTCTTCTTCTTCTTCTTCTTCATCAACTTCTTCAACTTCTTTCTCTTTTTCTTCTCCTTCTTATTCTTCTTCTTCTTCTTCTTCCTTTTCATCATCATCTTGTTCTTCTTCTCCTTCTATTTTGTCTTCCTCTTCTTGTTCTACTTCTTCATCTTCATTGTCCTCTTCTGCCTCTTCTTAATCTTCTTCTTCTTCTTCTTCCTCTTCCTCTTCTTCTACTTCTTCTTCTTCTTCTTCTTCTTCTTTTGCTTCTTCTT
>JAIUJO010003062.1:65000-67500 GCA_023846275.1 Vanilla planifolia
GTCATCTTCTTCTTTTTCTTCTTTTTCTTCTTCTGCTTCTTCTTCTTCGTGTTCTTCTTCATCAACTTCTTCTTCTTCTTCTTCTTCTTCTTATTCTTATTCTTCTTCTTATTCTTCTTCTTCTTCTTCCTCTTCGTCTACTTGTTCTTCTTATGTTCTTCTTCTTCTTCTTCTTCTTCTTCTTCTACTACTACTTTTTCTTCTTCTTCGTCTTCTTCTTCTTCTTCTTCTTCTTCTTCTATTTCTTCTTCTTCTTCTTCTTCTTCTTCTATTTCTTCTTCTTCTTCTTCTTCCTCTGCTTCTTCATCTTTTTCTTCTTCTTCTTCTTCTTCTTCTTCTTCTTCCTCTTCCTGATCTTCATCTTCTTCTATTTTTTCTTCCTCTTCTTTGCCTTCTTCTTCATCTTATGCTTCTTCTTCTTCTTCTTCTTCTTTTTCTACTTCTTTTTCTTCTTCTTCTTCTACTTTTGCTTCTTCTCCTTCTTTGCCTTTCCTTCATCATCTTCTTCCTCTTCCTCTTCTTCTTCTTCTTCTTCTTCCCCTTTGTCTTTTTCTTTTTTTTCTTCTTCTTCTATTTCATCTTCCTCTTCTTCTTCTTCTACTACTTCTTCTCCATCTTCTTTTTCTTCTTCTTCTTCCTCTTGTTGTTCTTCTTCTTCCTCTACTTCTTCTTCCTATTCTTGTTCTTCTTTTTTTTCTTCTTATTCTTTCTTTTTGTCTTCTTTTTCTTCTTCTTCTTCTTCTCTGTTTTGCCATCCAACTTCTTCTTCCTCTTCTTCTTCTTCCTTTTATTTTTCTTTGACTTCTTATTCTTCTACTTCTTCTTCTTTATCTTCTTCATCATCATCATCATCATAATCAACTTCTTCTGCTTCTTCTTCTTCTTCTACTTCTTCATCTTTCTCTTCTTTTTCTTCTTTCTTCTTTTCTTCTTCTTCTTCTTCTTCCCCTTCTTCTTCTTCTTTTTCTTTTTCTTCATCTTCTTCCTCTTCTTCTTCTCCCCCTTCTTCGTGTTCTTCTTCTTTTTCTTCTTTTTCTTCTTCTTATTCTTCTTCTATTTCCTCTCATTCTTTTTCTTTTTCTTCCCCTTCTTCCTCTTCCTCTTCTTCTTCTTCTCCTTCTTCTTCTTCCTCCTCCTTGGTGGGGACACCAGTCCGGCATCACTCCTCCTCTACTTCTTTTTCCTCTTCTTCTTCTTCTTCTCTTCTTCTTCCTCTTCTTCTTTTTCTTCTTCTTATACTTCTTCTTCTTCTTCTTCTTCTTTTTTATTTTATACTACTACTTCCTCTTCTTCTTCATTAATTTCTCCTTCCTCCTCTTTTTCCTCTTCTTCTCCTTCTACTTTCTCTCATTCTTCTTCTTTGTCTTCTTCTTCTTCTACTACTACTACTACTTCTACTTCTTTTTCTTTTTCTTCTTCTTCTTTTTCTTCTTCCTCTTCTACTTCTTCTTCTTCTTTCTCTAGTACTACTAATACTACTACTATTACTACTACTACTACTACAATTACTATTACTCCTTTTTCTTCTTCTCCTTCTACTTCTTCTTCTTCTTCGTCTACTTCTTCTTCTTCTTCTTCTTTTCTTCTTCTTCTACTACTTCTTTTTCTTCTCCTCCTCCTTTTTCATATCCTTCTTCTTCTTCTTTTTTTTCTTCTTCTTCTTCTTCTCCTTTTACTTCTACTACTGCATCTTCCTCTTTTTCTTCTTCATCTTCTTCTTCATCATCTTCATCTTCTTCTTCTTCTTCTTCTTCTTCTTGTTCTTCTTCTTCTTCTTCTTCTTCTTCTTCTTCTTCTTCTTCTTCTTCTTCTACTTCTGCTTTTCTCCTTCTTCTTCTTTTTCTTCTTCTTCTTCTTCTTCTTCTTCTTCGTATTCTTCTTCTTCTTCTTTTTCTTCTTTTTCTTCTTCCACTTACTTCTTATTCTCCTTCTTCCTTTTCATCCTCCTCTTCCTTCTTCTTCCTCTTCTACTTTTTCATCTTGTTTTTCTTCTTCATATTATTTTTCTCCTTCTTCATCTTTTTCTTCTTCCTCTTATTATTCTTCTTCTTCTTCTTCTGTCTCTTCCTCTTTCTCTTCTTCTTCAATTTTTGCTTCGTGTCCTTCTTCGTCTTCATCTTCATCTTCTACTTCTTCTTCTTCTTCTTCTTCTTCTTCTTCTTCTTCTTCCTTTTCTTCTTCTTCTTCTTCATCTTCTTTATCTTCTTCTAATTCTTCTTCTTCTTCTAATTCTTATTCTTCCTCTTTTTCTTCTTTATCTTCTTCTTCCTCTTTCTTTCTTATTCTTCTTCTAATTCTCCTTCATCTTTTACTTCTACTTCTTTCATTCCTTTTTCTTCTTCTTTACCTTCTTCTTCTTCTTCTTCTACTATTTCTTCTTCTTCTTCTTCTTCTTCTTCTTCTTATTGTTCTTCTCCTTCCTCTTCTTCATCTTCTTCTTCTTCTTCTTCTTCTCTTTCTTCTTCCTCTTCTTCATCTTCTTCTTCTTCTTCTTCTTCTT
>JAIUJO010003062.1:72500-75000 GCA_023846275.1 Vanilla planifolia
TTCTACTTTTTCTTCTTCTTCTTCTTCTTCTTCTTCTTGTTCTTCTTCTTCTTTTCTTACATATTTTTCTTCTTCTTCTTCTACTTCTCTTCTTCTTCTTCTTCTTCTTCTACATCCTCTTCTTCTTATTCTCCCTCTTCTTCTCCTTCTTCCCCTTCTTCTTCTTCTTCTTCTTCTTCTTCTTCTTCTTCTTTACCTTTGTCTTCTTCTTCTTCTTTTATTTCTGCTTCTTTTTCTTCATGTTCTTCTTGTTATTCTTATTCTTATTCTTCTTTTCTTCTTCTTCTTCCTCTTCTTCTTCTTCTTCATATTCTTCGATTTCTTCTTGTTCCTTTTCTTCATCTTCTTCTTCTTTTTCTTCTTCTTCTTCTTTTTCTTCTTCTTCTACTTCCTCCTCTTCTTCTTCTTCTTCTTCTTCTTCTACTTCTTCTTCTTCTTCTTCTTCTTCTTCTTCCTCTTCTTCTTCTTCTTCTTCTTCTTCTTCTTCCTCTTCTTCTTCTCCTTCTTCTTCTTCTTCTTCTTCTTCTTCCCCTTCTTCTTCTTCTTCTTCTTCTTCTCCTCCTTCTTGTTCTTCCTCTTCTTCCTCTTCTTCTTCTTCTTCTTCTTTTTCTTCCTCATCTTCTTCTTTGTCTACTTCTTTTCCTTTTTCTTCTTCTTGTTCTTCACCTTCTACTACTTCTTGTTCTTCTTCTTTTTCTTCTTCTTTTTCTTCTTCTTCTTCATCTTCTCCTTCGACTACTGCTACTTCATCTTCTTCTTCTTCTTTTTCTTCTTCTACTACTTCTTCCTCTTCTTCTTGCTATTGTTCTTCTTCTTCTTCCTCTTCGTCTTCTTCTTCTTCTTCTTCTTTAACTACTACTACTTCTTCTTCTTCTTCTTCGTCCTCTTCTTCTTCCCTTTTTTTGTCGTCCACTTTTTCTTCTTCTTCTTCTTCTTCTTTTTCTTCTTCTTCTTCCTCTTCCTCTTCCTCTTTTTCCTATTTTTCTTCTTCTTCTTCCTTTTCATCTTCATCTTCCTTTTCTACTTCCTCTCCTTCTTCTTTATCTTTTGTTTCCACTTCTTCTTCTTTTTCTTCTTCTCCTTCTTCTTCTTCTTCTTCTTCTTCCTCTTCATCTTTATCTCTTTCTTCTTCTTCTTCTTCTTTTTCCTTTTCTAATTCTTCTACATCATCTTCCTTTTTCTTCTTCTTCTTCTTCTTCTGCTTATTCTTCTTCTTCTTCTTCTTTTTCTTCTTCTTCCTTTTCTTCTTCATCTTCTTCTTCTTTTTCTTCTTCCTCTTTGTCGTCCTCTTTTTCTTCTTCTTCTTCCTCTTCTTATTCTTCATCATCATCATCTTCTTCTTCTTCCTGTTCTTTTTCTTCTTCTTCTTCTTCTTCTTCTTCTACTACTTCTACTTCTTCTTCTTCGTCATCTTCTTCTGCTTCATCTTCTTCTTCTTCTACTTCTTCTTCTTCTTTTTCTTTTGCTTCGCCTTCTTCTTTTTCATATTCACCTTCCTCATCTTCTTCGTCATCTTCTTCTTCTTCTTTTTATTCTTCTTCTACATCCTCTCCTTCATCTTCTCCTTATTCTTCTTCTTCTTCTTCTTCTTCTACATCTTCTCCTTCTTCTTCTTCTTCTTCTTCTTCTTCTTCTTCTTCTACTTCTTCTTCTTCTTCTTCTTGTTTTCTTCTTCTACTTTTTCTTCTTCTTTTTCTTCCTCTTTTTCTTCTTCTTCTTCTTCTGCTTCTTCTTCGTCTTTCTCTTCTTCATCTTCCTCTTCTTCTTCTTCTTCTTCTTCCTCTTCCTCTTACTTTTCTTCTTTGTATTCTTCCTCTTCTTCCTCTTCTTCCCCTTCTTCTTTGTCTTCTTTTTCTTCTTCTTCTTCTTCTTCTTATTCTTCTTCTTCCACTTCTTACTCTTCATCTTCTTCTTCTTCTTCTTCGTCCTCTTCATCCTCTTCTTCTTCTTCTTCTTCTACTTCTTCTTTATCTTCTTCTACTTCTTCTCCTTCTTCCTCTTCTTCATCATCTTGTTCTGCCACTGCTTCTTCTTCTTCTTCTTCTTCTTCTTCTTCTACATCTACTTCTTTTTCTTTCTGTTCTTGTTCATCTTCCTCATCTTCTTCATCTTATTCTTTCTTCTTTTTCCTCTTCTTCCTGTTCTTCTTGTTCTTCTTTTTCTTCTTTTTCTTCTTCTACATCTTCTTCTTCTTCTCTTCTACTTCTTCTTCTTCTACTTCCTCTTCTTCTTCAACTTGTTGAACTTCTTCATCTTTACCTTCTTCTTGTTATTATTCTTGTTCTTCTTCTTCCTCTTCTTCTTCTTCTTCTTCTTCTTCTTCTCCTCCTTCTTCCCCGTCTTCTTCTCCTTGTTCTTCTTCTTCTTCTTCTTTGTCTTCCCCTTTTCTTCTATTTTATCTACTTCTTTTTCTTCCTATTCGTCTTCTTCTTCTTCTTCTTCTTCCTATTCTTCTTCTTCTTCCACTTCTTTATCTTCTTCATCTTCTTCTTCCTGTTAT
>JAIUJO010003062.1:82500-87500 GCA_023846275.1 Vanilla planifolia
CTTTGCTTTCTTCTTCCCCTTCTTCTTATTAATCTTCTTCTTCTTCCTCTTCTTCTTCTTCTTCTCCTTCTTCTTCCTCTTCTTTCTCTTCTTCTTCTTCTTTTTTCTTCTTCTTCTTCTTCTACTTCTATTTCTTCTTCTTGTTCTTCTCCTTCTTCTTCTTCTTCTTCCACTCCTCCTCCTTCTTCATCTTCTTCTTCTTCTACATCTTCTTCTTCTTCTACTTTCTCTTCTTTTTCTTTTTCTTCTTCTTCTTCTTCTTCTTCTTTGACTACTACTACATCATCTTCTTCTTCTTCTTCTTTTTCTTCTTCTACTTCTTCTTTTTCTTCTTCCTACTCTTCTTCTTGCTATTGTTCTTCTTCTCCTTCCTCTTCGACTTCTTCTTCTTCTTCTTTAACTTCTTCTTCTTCTTCTTCTTCTTCTTTTGCTTCTTCTTCTTCTTCTTCTTCCACTTCTTCTTTCTCTTCTTCGTCTTCTTCTTCTTCTTCCTCTTCTTCTTCTTCTTCTTCTTCCCATTCTTTGATGTCCACCTTTTTTCTTCTTCTTCTTCTTCTTCTTCTTCTTCATCTCCTTCTTCTTCTTCCACTTCTTCTTCTTCTTCTTCTTCTTCCTCTTCATCCTCCTCCTCTTATTCTTCTTCTTCTTCTCCTTCGTCCCCATCTTCTTCTTCTTCTTCCTCTTCTTCTTGTTTTTCTTCTTATTCTTCATTTTCTTCTTCTTCCTTTTCTTCTTCTTCTTCTTCTTCTTCATCCTCTTCTTCTTCTTCTTCTTCTTAATTTTCTTCTTCTTCTTTTTCTTCTTCTTCTTGTTCTTCTTCTTTATCTTCTTCTTCTTCTTCTTCTTCTTCTTTTGCTACTATTTAATCTGCTTCTTTTTCTTCTTCTTCATGCTCTTCTTCCTCTAATTCTTCTTCTTCTTCATCTTCTTCTACTTTTTCTTCTTCTTCTTCTTCTTCTACATCTTCTTCTTCTTCTTCTTCTCCTTCTTCTTCTTCTTTTCTTACTTATTTTTCTTCTTCTTTCTCTTCTTCTTCCCCTTCTTCTGCTTCTTCTTCTTCTCTGTCCTCTTCTTCTTATTCTTCTTCTTCTTCTTCTTCTTTTGCTTCTTCACCATCATCTTCTTCTTTTCTTACCTCTTTTTCTTCTTCCTCTTCTTCTTCTTCTTCTTCCTCTTCTTCTTCTTCTTCTTCTTCTTCTTTGTCCACATCTTCTTATTCTTCTTCTTCTCCTTCTTCACCATCTTCTTCTCCTTCTTCTTCTTCTTCTTCTTCTTCTTTTATTTCTTCTTCTTCTTCTTCTTCTTCTTCTTTCTACTTCCTCTTCTCCTTCTTCTTCTTATTATTTTTCTTTTTCTTCTTCTTCTTCCTCTTCTTTTTCTTCTTCTTCTTCTTGTTCTTCGTTTTCTTCTTCTTCCTTTTCTTCATCTTCTTCTTCTTCTTCTTCTTTATCTTCTTCTACTACTACTTATTTTTCTTCTTCTTCTTCGCTTTCTTCTTCCCCTTCTCCTTATTAATCTTCTTCTTCTTCCTCATCTTCTTCTTCTTCTCCTTCTTCTTCCTCTTCTTCCTCTTCTTCTTCTTCGTTTTCTTCTTCTTCTTCTTTTCCTTTTTCTTTTTCTTCTTCTTCTTCTTCTCCTTCTTCTTCTTCTTCTTCCACTCCTCCTCCTTCTTCATCTCCTTCTTCCTCTTCTTCTTCTTCTACTTTCTATTCTTCTTCTTCTTTTTCTTCTTCGTCTTTTTCTTCTTCTTTGACTACTACTACATCATCTTCTTCTTCTTCTACTTCTTATTCTTCTTCATAGTCTTCTTTTTTCTATTGTTCTTCTTCTCCTTCCTCTTCGTCTTCTTCTTCTTCTTCTTCTTCTTCTCTTGCTTCTTCTTCTTCTTCTCCTTCCACTTCTTCTTTCTCTTCTTCGTCTTCTTCTTCTCCTTCCTCTTCTTCTTCTTCTTCTTCTTCTTCCCATTCTTTGTTATCCACTTTTTTTCTTCTTCTTCTTCTTCATCATCTTCTTCTTCTTTTCCTTCCTCTTCCCCTTGGTCTTCTTCTTCTTCTTCTTTTACTTCTTCTTCTTCCTTTTCTTCGTCTTCTACTTCTTCTTCTTCTTCTTCTTCTTCCATTTCTTCTTCTTCTTCTTCATCTTCTTTATCTTCTTCTAATTCTTCTTCTTCTTCTAATTCTTATTCTTCTTCTTTTTCTTCTTTATCTTCTTCTTCCTCTTTCTTTCTTATTCTTCTTTTAATTCTCCTTCATCTTTTACTTCTACTTCTTCCATTCCTTTTTCTTCTTCTTTACCATCTTCTTCTTCTTCTTCTTTTACTATTTCTTCTTCTTCTTCTTCTTCTTCTTCTCTTTCTTCTTCCTCTTCTTCATCTTCTTCTTCTTCTTCTTCTTCTTCTTCTTCTTCTTCTTCTTCTTCTTCTTCTTCTTGTTTGTCTTCTTTTTCTTCTTCTTCTTCTTTTTCTTCTACTTTTTCTTCTTCTGTGTCTTCCAGTTTTTCTTCTTCTTCTTCCTCTTCTTCTTCTTCTACTACTTCTTTATCTTCTGCTTCTTCTTCTCTTCTTCATCTTCTTCTTCTACTTCTTCACCTTCCTTTTCTTTTTCTTCTTCTTCTTCTTCTTCTCCTTCTTCTTCTTCAACTTCTTCTTTTTCCTCTTTTTCCTCTTCTTTTTCTTCTTCCTTTCGTTATTCTTCATCTTTTTCTTTCTCTTCCTCTTGAACATCTTCTTTTTTCTTCTTTTTCTTCTACTTCTTCTCCTTCTTCTTCTTCATCATCTTCTTCTACTTCTTCTTCTTCTTCTTCTTGCACTTCTGCTATTTCTTCTTCTTGTTCTTTTTCTCCTTCCTCATCATCTTCATCTTCTTCTTCTTCTTATTCCATTTCTTCCCTTTCTTCTTGTTCTTGTTCTTCTTCATTTTCTTCTTCACCTTCATCTTCTTCTACTTTTGCTTCTTAATCTTCTTCTTCTTCTTCTTCTACTTCTTCTGCTTCTTCTTCTTCTTCTACTTCTTCTTCTCCTCCTCCTTCTTCTCCTCCTCCTTCTTCTACTTCTTCTTCTACTTCTTCTTCTTCTTCTTCTTCTTCTTCTTCTTCTTCTTCTTCCACTTCTTCCCTTTCTTCTTGTTCTTCTTCTTCTTCATTTTTTTCTTCTCTTTCATCTTCTTCTACTTCTGCTTCTTAATCTTCTTCTTCTTCTTCTTCTACTTCTTCTTCCACTTCTTCTTCTTCTTCTTCTTCTTCTTCTTCTGCTTCTTCACCATCTTCTTCTTCTTTTCTTACCTATTTTTCTTCTTCTTCTTGTTCTTCTTTTTCTTTGTCCTCTTCTTCTTATTCTTCTTCTTCTTCTCCTTCTTCACCATCTTCTTCTCCTTCTTCCTCTTCTTCTTCTTTGACTTCGTCTTCTTCTTCTTCTTTTATTTCTTCTTCTTCTTCTTCTTCTTCTTCTTTTTCTACTTCCTCTTCTTCTTCTCCTTCTTCTTCTTCTTCTTTTTCTTCTTGTTCTTCCTCTTCTTCTTCTTCTTCTTATTGTTTGTTTCTTCTTCTTCATTTTCTTCATCATCTTCCTCTTCTTCTTCTTTACCTTCTTCTACTACTTATTTTTCTTCTTCATCTTCTTCTTCTTCTTCTTCTTTGCTTTCTTCTTCCCCTTCTTCTTATTAATCTTCTTCTACTTCCTCTTCTTCTTCTTCTTCTCCTTCTTCTTCCTCTTCTTTCTCTTCTTCTTCTTCTTTTTCTTCTTCTTCTTCTTCTCCTTCATCTATTTCTTCTTCTTCTTCTTCTCCTTCTTCTTCTTCTTCTTCCACTCCTCCTCCTTCTTCATCTTTTTCTTCTTCTACTTTCTCTTCTTCTTCTTTTTCTTCTTCTTCTTCTTCTACTTTGACTACTACTACAACATCTTCTTCTTCTTCTTCTTTTTCTTCTTCTACTTCTTCTTTTTCTTCTTCCTACTCTTCTTCTTGCTATTGTTCTACTTTTCCTTCCTCTTCGACTTCTTCTTCTTTATTAACTTCTTCTTCTTCTTCTTCTCTTGCTTCTTCTTCTTCTTCTTCTTCCACTTCTTCTTTCTCTTCTTCGTCTTCTTCTTCTTCTTCCTCTTCTTCTTCTTCTTCTTCTTCTTCCCATTCTTTGATGTCAACCTTTTTTCTTCTTCTTCTTCTTCTTCATCTTCTTCTTCTTCTCCTTCTTCTTCTTCCACTTCTTCTTCTTCTTCTTCTTCTTCCTCTTTATCCTCCTCCTCTTATTCTTCTTCTTCTTCTTCTCCTTCTTCCCCATCTTCTTCTTCTTCCTCCTCCTCTTCTTGTTTTTCTTCTTATTCTTCATTTTCTTCTTCTTCGTTTTCTTCTTCTTCTTCTTCTTCTTCATCCTCTTCTTCTTCTTCTTCTTCTTCTTCTTCTTCTTCTTCTTCTTCTTAATTTTCTTCTTCTTTTTCTTCTTCTTCTTGTTCTTCGTCTTTATCTTCTTCTTCTTCTTCTTCTTCTTCTTCTTCTTCTGCTGCTGTTGTTTAGTCTGCTTCTTTTTCTTCTTCTTCTTCCTCTTCTTCCTCTAATTCTTCTTCTTCTTCATCTTCTTCTACTTTTTCTTCTTCTTCTTCTTCTTCTACATCTTCTTCTTCTTCTTCTTCTTCTTTTCTTACTTATTTTTCTTCTTCTTTATCTTCTTCTTCCCCTTCTTCTTCTTCTTCTTCTTCTCTGTCCTCTTCTTCTTATTCTTCTTCTTCTTCTTCTGCTTCTTCACCATCATCTTCTTCTTTTCTTTCCTCTTTTTCTTCTTCCTCTTCTTCTTCTTCTTCTTCCTTCCTTCTTCTTCTTCTTCTTCTTCTTTGTCCACATCTTCTTATTCCTCTTCTTCTCCTTCTTCACCATCTTCTTCTCCTTCTTCTTCTTCTTCTTCTTCTTTGCCTTTGTCTTCTTCTTCTTCTTTTATTTCTTCTTCTTCTTCTTCTTCTTCTTTCTACTTCCTCTTCTCCTTCTTCTTATTATTTTTCTTTTTCTTCTTCTTCC
>JAIUJO010003062.1:90000-92500 GCA_023846275.1 Vanilla planifolia
TTCTTCTTCTTCTTCTTCTTATTGTTTGTTTTCTTCTTCTTCATTTTCTTCATCATCTTCCTCTTCTTCTTCTTTACCTTCTTTTACTACTTATTTTTCTTCTTCTTCTTCTTCTTCTTCTTCTTCTTTGCTTTCTTCTTCCCCTTCTTCTTATTAATCTTCTTCTTCTTCCTCTTCTTCTTCTTCTTCTCCTTCTTCTTCCTCTTCTTTCTCTTCTTCTTCTTCTTTTTCTTCTTCTTCTTCTTCTCCTTCTTCTATTTCTTCTTCTTCTTCTTCTTCTTCTTCTTCTTCTTCTTCTTCTTCTTCTTCCACTCCTCCTCCTTCTTCATCTTCTTCTTCTTCTACATCTTCTTCTTCTTCTACTTTCTCTTCTTCTTCTTTTTCTTCTTCTTCTTCTTCTTCTTTGACTACTCCTACATCACCTTCTTCTTCTTCTTCTTTTTCTTCTTCTACTTCTTCTTTTTCTTCTTCATACTCTTCTTCTTGCTATTGTTCTTCTTCTCCTTCCTCTTCGACTTCTTCTTTTTCTTCTTTAACTTCTTCTACTTCTTCTTCTCTTGCTTCTTCTTCTTCTTCTTCTTCCACTTCTTCTTTCTCTTCTTCGTCTTCTTCTTCTTCTTCCTCTTCTTCTTCTTCTTCTTCTTCCCATTCTTTGATGTCCACCTTTCTTCTTCTTCTTCTTCTTCTTCATCTTCTTCTTCTTCTCCTTCTTCTTCTTCCACTTCTTCTTCTTCTTCTTCTTCCTCTTCATCCTCCTCCTCTTATTCTTCTTCTTCTCCTTCCCCATCTTCTTCTTCTTCTTCCTCTTCTTCTTGTTTTTCTTCTTATTCTTCATTTTCTTCTTCTTCCTTTTCTTCTTCTTCTTCTTCTTCTTCATCCTCTTCTTCTTCTTCTTCTTCTTCTTCTTCTTCTTCTTCTTCTTCTTCTTAATTTTCTTCTTCTTCTTTTTCTTCTTCTTCTTGTTCTTCTTCTTTATCTTCTTCTTCTTCTTCTTCTTCTTCTTCTGCTGCTGTTTAGTCTGCTTCTTTTTCTTCTTCTTCTTCCTCTTCTTCCTCTAATTCTTCTTCTTCTTAATCTTCTTCTACTTTTTCTTCTTCTTCTTCTTCTTCTACATCTTCTTCTTCTTCTTCTTCTTCTCCTTCTTCTTCTTCTTTTCTTATTTATTTTTCTTCTTCTTTCTCTTCTTCTTCCCCTTCTTCTTCTTCTTCTTCTTCTCTGTCCTCTTCTTCTTATTCTTCTTCTTCTTCTTCTGCTTCTTCACCATCATCTTCTTCTTTTCTTACCTCTTTTTCTTCTTCCTCTTCTTCTTCTTCTTCTTCTTCTTTGTCCACATCTTCTTATTATTCTTCTTCTTCTCCTTCTTCACCATCTTCTTCCCCTTCTTCTTCTACTTCTTCTTCTTTGCCCTTGTCTTCTTCTTCTTCTTTTATTTCTTCTTCTTCTTCTTCTTCTTCTTTCTACTTCCTCTTCTCCTTCTTCTTCTTATTATTTTTCTTTTTCTTCTTCTTCTTCCTCTTCTTTTTCTTCTTCTTCTTCTTATTCTTCGTTTTCTTCTTCTTCCTTTTCTTCATCTTCTTCTTCTTCTTCTTCTTTATCTTCTTCTACTACTACTTATTTTTCTTCTTCTTCTTCTTCTCCTTATTAATCTTCTTCTTCTTCCTCTTCTTCTTCTTCTTCTCCTTCTTCTTCCTCTTCTTCTTCCACTGCTCCTCTTTCATCTTCTTCTTCTTCTTCTTCTTCTTCTACTTTCTATTCTTCTTCTTCTTTTTCTTCTTCTTCTTCTTCTTCTTCTTTGGCTACTACTACATCATCTTCTTCTTCTTCTTCCTACTCTTCTTTTTTCTATTGTTCTTCTTCTCCTTGCTCTTCGTCTTCTTCTTCTTCTTCTTCATCTTCATCTCTTGCTTCTTCTTCTTCTTCTTCCACTTCTTCTTTCTCTTCTTCGTCTTCTTCTTCTCCTTCCTCTTCTTCTTGTTCTTCTTCTTCTTCCCATTCTTTGTTATCCACTTTTTTTTTCTTCTTCTTCTTCTTCTTCTTCCCCTTGGTCATCTTCTTCCTCTTCTTCTTTTATTTCGTCTTCTTCCTTTTCTTCTTCTTCTTCTTCTTCTTCTTTATCTTCTTCATGAACTACTTTATATTCTTCTTCTTCTTCTTCTTCTTCTTCTTCTTCTTATTCTTCTTCGTCTTCTTCTTCTTCTTCCTTTCCTTTTTCTTCTTCCACTTCTACATCATCTCTTTCTTCTTCTTCTTCTTCATCATCATCTTCTTCTTCTTCTTCTTCTTCTTCTGCTTCTACTTCTTTTTCTTCTTCTTCTTCCTTTTCTTCTTCTTCTTCTTCTTTTTCATTTTCTTCTTCCCCTTTGTCGTGTTCTTTTTGTTCATCTTCTTCTTCCTCTTCTTATTCTTCATAATCTTCTTATTCTTCTTCTTCTTCTTCTTCTTCTTCTTCTTCTTCTTCCTCTTCTTCTTCTTCTTGTTTTCTTCTTCCATTTTTTCTTCT
>JAIUJO010002442.1:0-20000 GCA_023846275.1 Vanilla planifolia
TCACTTAATCTCTAATCCCTAATCCCTAATCTCTAATCCACAATCCTAAATCTCAAATAAATTATAACTACTCTCTAATCCTTGATCCCTAATCTCTATTCCCAAATCTATAATCCTAAATCCTAAATCCTAAATCCTTAATGCTTAGTAATTAATCCCTTAATCTTGAACCCTCGATTCTTAATCCCTAATTCTTAATCATTAATCCCTTCATCCTTAATCATTATCTTAATCCTTAATACCTAATTCTTAAACCCTAATATATATTACTTATTCCTTTATCCATACTCCTTAATCCTTAATACTCAATACTTAATCGCTAATTAATAATCCTTAATCCCTAATCTTTAATCCCTAATTCGTAATATCTAATCCTTAGTCCTTAACACCTAATGCAAAGACCCTCCCTTCGTAGTCCCTAATCCCTAATCTCTAATCTCTAATCTCTAATCTCTAATCCTTAATCACTAATCCATCTCTTCTTCCTCTAGTTCCTCTTCTGCCTCCACTTCTTCCAATTCTTGATCTTCTTCTTCTTCTTATCCTTCTTCTTCTTCCTTATCTTCCTCATCTTATTCTTCTTCTTCTTCTTCCTTTTCTTCATCTTCTTCTTCAACTTGGTCTTCTTCTTCTTCTTCTTCTTCATCTTCCTCTTCTTCTTCTTCTTCTTCCACTTTTTCCTCCTTCTCTTCTTCATACCCTTCTTTTCTTTCTAAATTTTCTTCTTTTAGAGTAATTCTTCTTCCTCTTCTTCTTACTCTATTGCTTCTTCTTTTTCTTCTTCTTCTTCTTCTTCTTCTTCTATTTCTTCTTCTTCTTCTTCTTTTCTTCTTCTTCTTCATATTCTTATTCTTCTTATTCTTCTCCTTCTTCATCTTCTACTTCTCCTTATCTTTCAACTTCTCCTTCTCATTCACCATCTCCTTCTCCTTTTCCATGTCCTTCTTCTTTTCCATCTCCTTCTCTTTCTCTTTCTCTTTCTCATTCCTAATATCCTTCTCCTTCCCCTCCTCCTCCTCCTTGTCATCCTCCTTCCCCAGCCCCTTCTTCTTCTTCTTCTTCCTCCTCCTCTACTTCTTTCTTCTTTATTCTTCCTCTTCTTCTTTTTCTTCTCCTTCTTCTTCTTCCTCATCTTTTTCTTCTTTTTTCTCAATCCCTAATCACTAATCTGTAATCTATAATCACTATTCTTTAATCTCAAATCCTTAATCCCTAACCCTTAATCACTAATCTACAATAACTAATCCCTAATCTCTAATCGCACTCCTAATCCTTCAACATTAATTTCTATGCCCTAATCACTAGTCTCGAATACCTATTCCTCAATCCCAAATACCTAATCACTTATCTCTAATCCAAAATCTTTATTCCTTAATTCATAATCTTTAATTCTAAATCCTTAAACATTAATAATTAATCCCTTAATCCTTAATCCATAATCCTTAATCTTTAATCATTAATCCCTTCATCCCCAATCAATAATCATTAGCCTTTAATCCTTAATTCTTATCATTTATTCCATAATCCCTGCTCTGTAATCTCTAATCTTTAATCCCTAAACCATAATCCTTATTTGTTAATCCCTAATCTCTTATGTCTAATCCTTAGTCCTTAATGCCTAATCCCTAATCCATAATCCCTAATAGTAATCTCTAATCCTCAATCCCTGTCCTCTTAATTCGTAATCCACATTCCATAATCACTAATCCCTCACTCCTAAGTCTTTAATCACTAATCCCTAACCTCTAATCACTAATGCCTAATCCACCTCTTCTTCCTCTTCTTCTTCTTCTTCCTCTTCTTCTTCCTCATTTTCTTCTTCTTCTTCTTCCACTTCTTCTTCTTCCACTTCTTCTTCTCCTTCTTCTTCCTTACTTCCTTCTTCTTTTTCTTCCTCTTCTTCCTAATGTTCTTATTCCTCTTCTTCTTCTCCTTCTTCTTGTTCTTCTTCTTATTCTCCTTCTTCTTCTTCTTCTTTTTCTTCTTCTTTTTCTTCTTCTTTGTCTTCCACTTCTTCTTCTTCTTCTTCCATGTCTACTTCTTCTTCCTCTTCTTCTTCTTCTTCCTCCTCCTGTTCTTCTTCATCCTCTTCCTCTTCGCCTCCTTCTTCTCTAACTTCTTTTCTTGTTCTTCTTCTTTGTCTTCTCAATGCACTTCTTCTTCTTCTTCTTCATTTATTTCTTTTTCTACTTCTTCTTCCCCTTCATCACCATCATCATCTTCTTCTTCTTTTTGTCCTTTTTCTTCTACTCCTCCTTCTTCTTTATCTCTTTCTCCTACTCCTTAATCCCTAATCCTGAACCCCTAAACCCTAATTTGTCACTTCTTCCGCTTCTTCACCTACTTCTTCTTCTTCCTCTTCTTCTTCTTCTTCCACTTCTTCTTCTTCTTCTTACTCATCTTTGTCTTTTACTTCCTCTTCCTCCTCCTAATCTTCCTCATTTTCTACTTCTTCTTCTTCCTCCTCCTCCTCATCATCTTCTTCTTCTTCTTCCTCTTCTTCGACTACTACTTCTTCTTCCACTTCTTCCTTACCTTCTTCTTCCTCCTCCACTTCATCTTCTTCTTCTTCTTTGACTTCTTTTTCCTCTTCTTCTTCTTCTTCTTCTTGTCTTTCCTCTTCTTTTTCCTTTTCTTCTTGCTTTACTTCTTCTTCTTCTTCTTCTTCCTCTTCTTCTTCTTCTTCTTCTTCTTCTTCTCCTCCTCCTCCTTCCTCTTCTTCCCCTTCCTTATCTTCTACCACTTCTCCTTGTTCTTGTCCTTCTCCTCCTCATTCCTCTTCTCCTTTTATTTCTTCTTTTCCTTCTTCCTCTTCTTCTTTTTCTTATTCCTTTTCTTCATCTTTTTTCCTCTCTTCTTCTTGTTCTTCTAATTTTCTTCTTCATCTTATTCTTCTTTTGCTTCTTATTTTTCCTCTTCGTCTCCTTGTTTCCTCCTTCTACTTCTTCTTCAACTTCTTCAACTTCTTCATCTTCCTCTTCTTCTTACTCTTCTCCTTCTCTTATGTTTTCTTCTTTTTCCCTTTCTTCTTCTTCTTCTTCCTCTTCTGCTTCTTCTTCTTCTTCTTTCTTTACTTCTTCTATGCCTTCCCCTTCCTCCTCTTCTTCTTTTTCCTCTTTTTCATCTTCTTTTTCTTTTTCTTCTTCTTCTTCTTCTTCTTCTTCCTCTTCTTCTTCCATTTCTTCTTCATTTACTTATTTTTCTTCTTCTACTTCTTCTTCTTCTCCTCCTCCTCCTTCTTTTGCGTCTTCTCAATCTTATTCTTCTTCTCCTTCAACTTCTATTTATTTTTCATCATTATCATCATCATCATAATCTTTTTCTTCTTTTACTTTTGCTACTACTACTACTACTACTTCTTTTTCTTGTAGTTTTCTTCTTCTTCTTCTTCTTCTTGACCTTCTTCTTCTTCATCATCTTCTTCTTTGTCTTCTTCATATTCTTCCACTACTACAACTACTTCTTCTCCTTCTTCTTCTTCTTCTTCTTCTTCTTCTCCATCACCATCAACATCTTCTTCTTCTTTTATTTCTTCTTCTTCTTCTTCTTCCACTTCTTCTTGTTCTTCTTTGTCATCTTCTTCATCTTCCTTTTCTTCTTCTGTTCTTCTTATTCTTCTTCTTCTTCTTCTTCTTCTTCTTCTACTCCTCCTTTTTTGTCTTCATCTTCCTCTTCTTCTTCTTCTTTTTCTTCTTCTTCTACTTGTCCACCTTCTTCGTCATTTTCTTTTTCTACTTCTTCTTCCTCTTCTTCTACTGCTTCTTCTTCTTCTTTGTATTCTTCTTCTTCCTCTTCTTCTTTTTCCTCTTCTTATTCTTCTTTTCCTTTTTCTTCTTATTCATCTTCTTCTCCTTCTTTATCTTTTTCCTCTTCTTCTTTGTTTACTTGTTCTTCTTCTTCTCCCACTTTTTCTTCTACTTCTTCTTCTTCCTTTTCTTTTTCTACTCCTTCTTCTTCTTCAACTTTTTTTATTTGCTTCATCCTTTTTTTCTTCCTTTTCTTCTTCATCTTCCACTTCATTTTCTTCTTATTCTTCTTCTTCCTCTTCATCTTCCTCTTCTTTATCTTCTTCTTCTACATCTTCTTCTTCATCTTCACCAACTTCTTCACCTTCTTCTTCTTCTTCACTTTACTCTTCTTCTTCTTCTTCTTCTTCATCTTCTTTTTCCTATTCTTCTTCTTCTTCTTCATCATCATCATCTTATTCTTCTTCTTCTTCTTTATTTTCTTCTTCTTCTTCTTCTTCTTCTTCTTCATCGTTTTCTTCTTTTTATTATTCTTTTTCTTCCATTTGTTCTCCTTCTTCTTCTTCTTCTTCTTCTTCTGCTTCTCTTTCTTCTTCATAATTGTTAAACTTTATTCTCTAATTCTTACTCGTTAATCCCTCATTTCCTAATCTCTCATCCCTAAATCAATATTGCCTAATGGATCCCTCCTTAATCCCAAATCCAAAAACCATCCTTTACCTATAATGATTAACCCTCAATCCTCAATCTGTAATCCCCAATCTGTAATCCTTAATCCTTAATCCCTAATCCTTATTCACAAATCTTTAATACCAAATCCATAATCCCTAATCCCTAATCCCTTTTACTTAATTCTTAATCTTTAATCTCTTATCCTAAATCCCTAATCCCTAATCTCCAAACCTTAATCTTTAATCTCTAATCCATAAACTCTAACCCCTAATACCTAATCCTTAATCCCTAATCCTTAATCTATAACCTGTTATCCCTATCTTAACTCTTTATTCCCTAATCCCTAATCCTTAGTCACTAATCTTTAATCCTTAATCCCTAATCCCTAATATCTAATTCTAATCCTAATCCTTTAATCTCTAATCCCAAATCTCTAATCTCTAGGTCTAAATCTTGTATCCTTAATCTCTAATCCCTAACCCTTAATCCTATTTCTTTAATCCTAATCCCTAATCCTAAATCCTTAATCTCTAATCCATAACCTCTAATCCTTAATTTATAATAATTCATACCTAAATTCTTAATTTTTAATCTCTAATCTCGAATCATTAATCCCTCCATCTCTAATCCCTAATCCATAATCTTTAATCACTAATCCATAACCCTTTAACTCTTATTCCTTGATACCTAATGCCTAATCCTTCACTCCTTAGTCTCTAATCTCCAACCTATAATCCTTAATTTCTAGTCTGTCTATTCTTTCTCTACTTTTTTTACTTCTTGTTTTTCCCCTTCTTCTTCTTCTTATTCTACTTCTTCCACTTCTTCTTCTACTTCCTAAACCTTATCTTCTTCTTCTTTCCCTTCTTTCTCATTTTCCTTATCTTCTTCTTTTTCTTGTTCTTCTTCTTCTTCGTTTTCTTCTTTTGCTTCTTCTTCTTCTTCAACTTCCTATTCTTCTTCTTATTATTATTTTTATTCTTCTTCTTCCTCTTCTTCAACTTCTTCTTCTTCTTCTTTTATGTCTTCTTTTTCCTCTTGTTCCTCTTCTTCTTCTTCTTTTTCTTCATCTTCTTCTTCTACTTCCCCTTCCTCTTCTACTTCCTCCATTTCTTCTTCTTCTTCTTCTCCTTCTTCTTCCTCTTCTTTTGCTTCTTCTTCTTCCTCTTCCTCTTCTATTTCTTCTTCTTCTTCTTCTTCTTCTTCTTCTCCTTCTCCTCCTCCTCGTCCTTCTTCATCTTCTTCCACATCTTTTTCATCTTTTTGTGTTTTTGCTTCTTTATCTTCATCATCAATCTTCCTTCTACTCTACTTCCCCTTCTTCTTCTTCTTCTTTTTCTTCTTTATCTTTCGCTTCTTCATCTTATTCTTCTTTTTCCTATTCATCTATCTCTAATTATTCTTCTTGTTCTTCTTCTTCTTCTTCTTCATCTTTTTCTTCTACAACTTCTTCACCTTCTTCTTCTTCTTCTTCTTACACTTCTCCATCTTCTTCTTCTTCTTCTTCCACCTCCACTTGTTTTTCTTCTTCCTTTTCTTCTACTTTCCTCTTCTTCTTTTTCTTCTTAATCTTCTTCTTCTTATTCTTCTTCTTCTTCTTCTTCCTCTTCTTCTTCGTTCTGCCTCTTCTTCTTCTTCTTCTTCAACTTTTTCTTCTTCTCTTCTACTTATTTTTCTTCTTTTTCTTCTTCCTCTTCCTCTTCTTCTTGTTCTACTTCTTCTTTTTCTTCTTCATCTTCCTCTCCTTCGTTTTATTCATCCTCTTCTTCTTTTCCTTCTTCAACTTCTTCACCTACTTCATATTCTTCTTAATCTTTTACTTCTTTTTCTTCTTGTTCTTCTACTTCATCTTCCTCTTCTTCTTCTTCTTCTTCTTCTTGCTCTTCTTCTTTTTCTTCTTTTTCTTCTTCGTCATATTTTTCTTCTTCTTCTTCCTTTTCTTCTTCATCTTCTTCTTCTTGTTCTTCTTCCTAATTTTCTTCTTCTTCTTCTTCTTCTTCTTTTTATTATTCTTTTTCGTCCTTTGTTCTTCTTCTTCTTCTTCCTCCTCCTCTTCTTTTTTGTATTCTTCTTCTTATTCATCTTATTCTTTTTATTCTTCTTTTTCTTCTTTTTCTTCTTCCTCTTCCTCTTCTTGCTCTTCTTCCTTTTGTTCTTCTTCCTCTTCTTCTTCTTCTTCTTCTTCTTCTTCTACTTCTACTTCTTCCTCTTTTTCTTCATCATCATCATCTTCTTCTTCTTCTTCTTCTTTATCTTTTTCTTCTTCTTCGTCTCTTTTTTCTTTCTCTTCGTCTTCTTCTTCATCATCATCTTCTTCATCTTGTTCTTGTTCTATTCCTTCTTCTCCAACTTCTTCTTCCTCTTCTTCTTCTTCATCCATTTCTTCTTCTTCTTCTTCTTCTTCTTCCTCTTTCACCTCTTCTTCTTCTTATTCTTCTTCATCTTCTTTTTCTTCTTCCCCTAATTCTTCTTCTTCTCCTTCTTCTTCTACTTCTTCTTTGTGTTCTTCTTCTTCTTCTTCTAGTTTTCTCCTACCTCTTCGACTACTTCTTCTTCTTCTTGTTCGTTGGTTACATCCTATTCTTGTTCTTCTTCTTCGTCTTCTTCATCTTTGGCATCTTCTTCTTGCTTTTCCTCTCTTCTTCTTCTTTTTCTTATTCTTCTTCTTCTTCTTCTTCTTCCCCCTCCTCCACTTCTTCATCCACTTCTTCTTCTTCTTCTTCTTCTTTTAATTCATCATCTTCATCATCTTCAACTTCTTCATCTTCTTCATCTTCTTCATCTTCTTCTTCTTCTTCCCCTTCCACTTTGTCCTCTTCTATCTCTTCCTCTTCCTCTTCCTCTTCTTTGTCTTCTTCTTCTTCTTCTCCTTCTTCTTCTTCTTCATCATCTTCTCCCTTTTTCCTTCTTCCTCCTTCCTTGTTCCTTCTTCCTCCTTCCTTTGTCCTTCCTCCTTCTTCCATCTAAGTTCTTCCTTCTTCTTTCTTCTTTTTCTTTCTTTTTCTTGCCTCATTATTCTTCTTCTTCTCCTTCCCTTTTCATCTCCTTCCTCTTCTTACTCTTCTTCTTTTTCTTCCTCTTCTTCTTCACTATCTTCTCCTTCTTCTCTTCTTCTTCTTCTACTTCCTTTTCCCCTTCTTCATCTTCATCTACTTCTTTTCGTTGTTCTTCCTCTTCTTCATCTTCTTCTTCCCCTTCCACTTCTTATTCTTCTTCTTCTTCTTCTTCTTTTGCTACTTTTTCTTCTCGTTCTTCATGTTCTGGTTCTTCTTCTTCTTCTTCTTATTCTTTTTCTTCTTCTTCTTCCTTTCTTCTTTGTCTTCCTCTTCTTATTCAATTACTCCTTCTTTTGTTACTTCTTCTTCTTCTTCTTCTTCTTCCTCTTCTTCTTCTTCTACTTCTACCTCTTTTTCCTATTCTTTGTCTACTTTTTCTGTTTCCTCTTCTTCATCATCATCATCATCTTCTTCTTCTTCTTGTTTCTATTCTTCTTCTTCTTCTCTTCTTCTTCTTAAACATCATCTTCTTCTTCTTCATTGTCTTCTTCTTCGACTTTTTCTTCTTTTTCTTCTTCTTTTCCTCTTCTTCTTCTTCTACTTCTTTTTCTTCTTCTTCTTCTTCTTCTTCTTCCCCTTCTTTTTCCTTATCATCATCATCTTCTTCTTCCTCCTCCTCTTCTTCTTCTTCTTCTTTTTATTCTCTTCTTCTTGTTCTTCCTCTTACTTTTCTTGTTCCTCCTCTTCCTTTTCTTGTTCTTCTACATATGCTTCTTCTTCTTCTTCATCATCTTCTTCTTTTTCTTCTTCTTCTTCCTCCTCCTCCTCTTCTCCTTCTTCTTCTACTTATTCCACTTCTTCTTATTCTTCTTATTATTATTATTTTTCTTCATCTTCTTCTTCTCCTTCATGTTCTTCTTCTACTTCTTCTTCCTCTTCTTCTTCTTCTTCTTCTTTTTCTTCTACTTCTTCTTCTCTTCTTCTTCTTCCTCCTCTTCTTTCCGTCTTATACTTCTTCTTCTTCGTCTTCTTCTCCTTCTTCTTCCTCTCTTCTTCTAATTCTTTGGCTTCTTTTTCTTCTTCTTCTTCTTCTTCTTCTTCTACTTTGCCTTCTTCTTCGTCTACATCTCTTCTTCTTCTTCCTCATCTTCTTCTTCTTCTTCTTCTTCTTCTTCCCTATCTTCTTCTTCCTCTTTTTCTTCTTCTTGTTCTTTTTCTTCTTCTTCTTCTTTCTCTTCGTCTTCTTTTTCGTCATCATCGTCTTCTTCTTGTTCTTGTTCTTAATCTTCTTCTCCAACTTCTTGTTCCTCTTCTTCATCTTCTTCCCCTTTCTCTTCCTCTTCTTCTTACTCATTTTCATCTTCTTCCTTCCTTTCTCTTCGATCTTCCTTATTCCTTGTTCCTTCTAATTTCTTCCTTCTTCCTTCTTTTTCCTTATTCTTTCTTCCATCTTGTTTCTTCTTTTTTCGAACTTCATTCCTTATTCTTCTTTCCTATTTCTTTTTTCTTCTCTGTTCTTCTTTCTACTTCTCCTTCTCCTTCTTCTTCTTCTTCTACTGCTACTACTACTTCTTCTTCTTCTTCTTCTACTTCTTCTTCTTCTCTTCTTCTTCTTCCTCTTTCATTTCCTTTCCTTCTTCTTCTACTTCTTCTTCATCTTCTCCTTCTTCTTCTTCCTCTCTTCTTCTAATTCTTTGCCTTCTTTTTCTTCATCTTCTTTCTGTTTTTCTTCGTCTACTTCTTCTGTTTCTTCTTCTTCCTCTTCTACTTCTTTGTCTTCTTCTTCTTCTCTTCTTCTTCTTCTCTTCTTCTTCTTCCTCTTCATCATCATCATCATCATCATCTTCTTCTTCTTCTTCTTCTTCTTCTTCTTCGACTTCTTCTTCTTCTTCTTCTTCTTTTTCTTCTTCTTCTTTTCTTCTTCTTATTCTTCTTCCTCTTCCTCTTCTTCTTCCACTACCTATTTTTTTATTTTTCTTCTTCTTCTTCTTCTCCTTCTTGCTCTTCTTCTTCCTCCTCTGCTCTTTCTTTTCCTTCATCTTTTTCTTCTTCTCCATCTCCATCTTCTTCTTTTTCTATTTCTTCTTCTTCTTGTTCTTTTCCTTCTTCTTCTTCTTCTTCTTCTTCTTCTTCTTCTTTTTTATTCTTTTCTTCTTGTTCTTCTTGATCTTCCTCTTCTTCTTCTACTTCTTCTTTTTCTTTATCTTCTTTGTGAACTTCTTCTTCCTCTTTGTCTGCTTTTCCTTTTTCTTATACATCTTATTCTTCCTATTCTTCTTCTTCTTTTTCTTCTTTTGTTTCCTCTTCTTCTTCTCTTATTCTTTTCCTTCTCAATTCACTTCTTGTTCTACTTCTTATTCTTCTTTGGATTCCTCTTCTTCTTCTACTTCCTCTTCTTTTTCTTCTTCTTCTCCTTCTTCTTCTTCTTCAACTTCTTCCTTCTTCTTTCGTCGTTCTTCTTTCTTCTTTCTAATTTCTTCCTCCTCCTTTCTTCCTTCCTTTTTTCCTTCATCCTTTTTGCTTCCTTCATTCTTCCTTCCTCTTTTTCCTTTATTTCTTCTTCCTCTCCTTCTTTCACTTCTTCTTCTTGTTCTCATTCTCCTTCTTCTTCTCCTACACCTCCTTCTCGTGCTCCTTTTCCTCTGTTTCCTTCTTCTATTTTTGCTTTTTCTTCTTCTTCTTCTTTCTTCTTTCTTCTTTTTTCTTTCTTCTTTTTTCTTTCTTCTTCCTTCTTCCTTCTTCTTTGTTCCTTCCTACTTTCTTTTTCCTTCTCCCTTTTTCCTTCTTGCTTGGTCCTTCTTCTATCTTCCTTCTTGCTTCTTTCTTCTTCCTACTTCCTTCTTATTTCTTCTTTCTCTTTCTTTTTTCTTCTTTCTTCTTTCTCTTTCTTTTTTCTTCTTTCTTCTTCCTTCTTCTTTCTTCTTGTTCCTTCTTATTTCTTCTTCTTTCTTTCTTCTTCTTTCTTTCATTCTTCTCCTTTTTTCATCATCTTTGACATTTTCTTCGGCTTTTTCTTGTTATTCTTTTTCTTCTCCTTCTTCTTTATCCCAAAATATAATCCCCAATCCCGATCCCCTTAATCCCTAATGTGTAACCTCTAATCCCTCTCTCCCTAATCCCTAATCCCTAATATCTAATCCTTAATCCTTAATGTCAATCCCTAATCCATAATAACTAATTCGTAATATTTAATCTTTAATCAACCATAATCCTTAATTCTTAATCCCTATTCCTTAAACCCTAATTCTTCATCCCTAATCCCTAATCTTTAATCCTTAATTTTTTAATATCTAATCCCTAATCTCTTATTCCTAAACCCTAATCATTAATCTTTAATCCCTAATCTTGAATCCCTAATCTCAAATCCCTTATCCTAAATTCCTAATAAAAAATCACTAATCTTTAACCCTTAATTCATAATCCCTAAAACCTAACCCTCCATCTCTAATCTCTAACCCCTAATACTTAATCCTTAATCCTTTAATCCATAATTGTGGATCCATAATTCTTAATCTTTAATCCTTAATCTCTAATACTTAATCCATAATCCTTTATCCCTAATCCTTAATGCTTAAACCTTAATCCTTAATCTTTAATTCTTAATCCCTATTCAGAAATCTATATTTCTTAATCACTAATCAGTAAACCATAACCCTAATCTTATCTAGAATCACTAATCCCTAATCCTTAAGCCCTAATCAATAGACCCAAATCATCCTCCCCTAATGCCAAATCCCAAATCCCAAATACTTAATTCTTAATCCTTAAGTAATCTCCCACAAATCCATAATCTGTCTTCTTCTTTCTTTTCTTCTTTTTCTTCTTCTTCATCATTTGTTCCTCTTCATCTACTTCATCTTCTTCTTCATCTTCATCTTCTTTTTCTTCTACTTCATCTTCCTCTTCGTCTTCTTTTTCTTCTTCTACTTCATCTTCGTCTTCTTGTTCTTCTTCTACTTATACTTCTTGATTTTCTACTTCTTCCTCTTCTTCCTCTTCATCTTCCTCATCTACTTCTTGTTCTTCTTTTTCTACTTCTTCACCTTCTTCTTCTTCTTCTTCTTCTTCTTGCTCTTCTCCTTCTTCTTCCTTCTCTCTAATCCTTAATCATTAATCTCTAATCCATTAATCTCTAATACTTAATCCTTAATCTCTAATCTTGTATCTTTTATTCCTAATCTCTTATCTTTAATCCTTAATCTCTAATCCCTATTCCTTAATCCCAAATCCTTAATCTTAAATTCCAAATCTCTAAAGCCTAACCCTTAATAACTATTCCCTTAATTTTTAATCCCTAATATCTAATCCTTAGTCATTAATCTCTTCATCTTTAATCCTTAATCCTATATCCTTATTCCTTAATCCCTAATCACTAACCCTCAATCCCTAATCCTTATTTCATCAATTCTTCCTCTTCTTCTTCTTCTACTTCTTCTTCTTACTTTCTTCTTCATCTTCTTCCTCCTCTTCTTCTTCTTCTTCCTCCTTATCAGTGCCTCTTACTTCTTCCACTTCTTCCTTATCTTCCTCTTCTTTTATTCATCTACTCTCTCATCTTCTTCTTTTTCTTCTTCTTCTTCTTCATCATCTTTTTCCTCTTCTTCTTCTTCTTCTTCTTCTTCTTTTATGTCTTCTTCTTCCTCTTCTCCTTCTTATTTTCTTTCTTCTTATTCTTCTTCCTCATCAATTTGTTTTTCTTTTACTTCTCCTTCTACTTGTCCTTCTTCTTTTTCTTTTTCTTCTTCTTCTTTTGTTTCTTCTTCTTCTTCTACTACTACTACTACTACTCTTCTTCTTGCTCTTCTTCTTCTTCTTCTTCTTCTTCCTCTTCTTTTTCTTCTTCCTCTTCTCCTTCCTTTTCATCTTATTCTTTTTCTTCTTACTGATCACCTTCTTTTTCTTCCTTCCCCTAAATCTCTCATTGCTAATCGATAATCCCCCAATTTCTAACCCTTAATCCCTAATCTCTAATTCTGAAACCTAAAGGCCGAATCTCTAATCTTCTTTTTCTTCTTCTTCTTCTTTAACTTCTTTACCTTCTTCTTCCACTTCTTCTTACTCTTCTTCATCTTTTCTTCTTCTTCCACTTCTACTTCTTCTTCTCCTTTTTCCTCTTCTTCTTTTTTTCTTCTTCTTCCTCTTCTTCCTCTTCTTCTTCTTCTGCTTCTTCTTCTTCTTCCTCATCTTCCTCATTTTCTTCCTTATCTTGTTCTACCGCTTCTTCCTCATCTTTCTCTTTTTCTTCTTCTTCTTCTTCATCTTCTTCTTATTCTTATTGTTTTTCTTCCTTTCCAACTTCTTCTTCTTCTTCTTGTTCTTCTTCTCCTTGTTGTTCTCCTTATTGTTCATTTTCTACTCCTTTAATCACTAATCCTTAATCTCTAATGCCTAATCCTAAATCTGTAATTCTTAATCCCTAATCCTTAATCCTTAACCCTAACCCCTAATCTCAAATCCTTAATCATTATTATTAATCCTTAATCCCTAATATCCAATCATTAATCCTTAATCCATAATATCTTATCCTTAACCTTTAATCCCTAGCCTCTAATCCTAAATCTCTAATCCTTAGACTTTATGCCCTAATAACTAATCCCTAATCTCTAATCCCTAATCCCAAATCCTTAATTCTTAATCCCTAATCCTTAATCATTAACGCTAACCCCCAATCCCTAATCGCTATTGTTAATTCTTAATCCCTAGTATCCAATCATTAATCGTTAACCCTAATCTCCAATCCTTAATCTTCAATCCATAACATCTAATCCTAAATCTCTAATACTTAAATTTTATTCCTTAATACCTTATCCCTTATCATTAATCTATAATCCATATCCTTAATCTCTAATCCCTATTCACTAATTATTCACCACTAATCCTTAATCCTTAATACATAATCCTTAATCCCTAATCTTAATCCTAATCCCTTAATCTCTGATCTTTAATCTTTAATCTCTAATCCTAAAACCTGTATCCCTAATCTCTAAAATCTAATCAATCATCCCTGATCTCTATTCTCTATTCCCTAATCTTAAATTTCTAATTTCTAATCCCTAATCCTTAATAACTATTCCCTTAATTTTTAATCTCTAATCTCTAATCCATAATCATTAATCCATTCATCCTTAATCCTAAACCTTTAATACCTAATCCCTAATCCTTATGACTTATTCCCTATTCCCAACTCCATAATCCCTAGACCCAAATCTCTAATTGCTATCTCCCAAATCCATAATCCCTAATCACTCCCCCCATAACCTTTAACTAGTGTCCATGATACCTAATACTTAATAGTGCATTCCTTAATCTCTAACCCCTAACCCCTAATCCATAACCTGTCACATCTTCCTTTTCTACTTATACTTCTTTTTCTTTTTCCTCTTTTTCTTCTTCTTCTTGTTCTTCTACTCCTTCTTCCTCATCTTTGTCTTCTTCTTCATCTTCTTCCTCATCTTCCTCTTCTTCATCTTCTTCTTCTTCTTCTTCCTGTTCTTTATCTTCTTCCACTTCTTCTACTTCTTCCTTATCCTCTTCTTCTTCTTCTTCTTCCTCTTCCGCTTCTTATAATTCTTATTCTTCTTCTTCAACGTCTACTTTTGCTTCCTCTTCTTATTTTTCCTCCTCTTCTTCTTCTTCTTGTTCTTGTTTTTCTGCTTCTTCATCCTATCCTTTTCCTTCTTCTTACCCATCTTCTTCCTCTACTTGTTCTTCTACTTCTAATTCTTCTTCTTCTTCTTCATTTTCTTCTTCTTTTTCTTCTCCTTCTCCTTCTTCCACCTCTTCTATTTCTTCATCTTCTTCTTTTTCTTCTTCTTCTTCTTTATCTTCATCTTTTTCTTCTTCTTCTTTTATTCCCTCTTCTTCTTCTTCTTCTTCTTCTTCTTTTCTTCTTCTTCTTCTTTTCTTCTTCTTCTTCTTGCTCGTCTTTTTCTTCTTCTCTTCTTCTTGTTCTTCTTTTTCTTCTTCATCTTCCCTTTCTTCTTTTTTTTTACTTCTTTGTCTTCTTCTTCTTCTTCTTCTTCTTCCTCTTCTTCTTCTTCACCTTCTTATTCTATTTCCTCTTCTTCTTCTTCTAACTTCTTCTTCATCTTCTTCTTCTTCTTCATTCTCTTCTTCTTCTTCTACTTCTTCTTCCTCGTCTTCTTCTTCCACTTCTTCTTCTTCTTATTATTATTCTCCTTCTTCTTCTTATTATTATTATTCTTATTTCTTCTTCTTCTTCTTCCTCATCATCATCATCATCTTCTTTACTTCTTCTTTTTCTTCATCATCATCTTCATTCTCTTCTTCCCCTTCTTCCCTTTTTCTTCGTCTTTTTCTACCTCATCCTCCTCCTCTTCCTCTTCTTTGACTTCTTCCTCTTCTTCTTCATCTACTTCCTTCTTTCTTCTTCCTTCTTCCATCCTCCTTATTCCTTCTTCTTATTTCATCTTTATTCGTTCTTCAGTCTTCCATCTTCTTATTCCTTCTACCTTCTTCCATCTTCTTTCTTCCTTCTTCATTCCTCTTTCTTCTTTCTTCTTCTTTTGCTTCTTTTTTTTCTTCTTCTCCCCTTCCTCTTCTTCTTCTTCAACTTCTTCTTCTTCTTCTTCTTCTTCTTCTTCTTCTTCTTCCTCCTCTTCTTCTTCATGTTCTTAATCTTATTTTTCACCTTCTTCTTTTTCCTCTTGTCCTTCTTCTTCTCTACCTCATCATCATCTTCTTCTTCTTCTTCTTCTGCTTCCTCCTCTTCCCAATCTTCTTCTTCTTCTACTTCTTTATCAACATCTTCTTCTTTCTGTTCAACTTCTTCTTCTTCTTTTCCTTCTTCTTCTTATTCTTCTTCTTCCTCCTCTTATTCTTCCTTCTTTCGTCTTTCTTCTTTCTACTCTCTTCTTTCTTTTTTCTTCTTCCTTCTTTCTTCATTCTTCTTTCTACTTTCCTTCCTTCTTTCCTATTCAATCCTCCTTTCTTCTTTATTCTTCCTCTTCTTCTTCCTCTTCTACTTCTTTCTTCCTTCTTCCTTCTTCCTTCTTCATTCTTCCTTCTTCTTCATCTTCCTTCTTTTTTCTTCCTTCTCCCTAATCCTTAATCCTTAATCTATAATCTATTTGAAATCTCTAATCCCTAAATTATAATCCCTAACTCTAATCCCTAAACTCTAATCCCTAATACCTAATCCTCAATCCTTAATCCTTAACATATAATCCTTACTCCCTAATCCTTAATCACTTATTACTAACTCACAATACCCTAATCCCTTCCGTCCTAATCTTTAGTTCATATTTCTTTATACCTAATCCTTAATCATTCATTCCTTAATTCATAATCCCTTATGCATCTCCTCTTCCTCTTCTTCTTCTTCTTCTTCTTCTTCTTCTTCTTCCTCTTCTTCTTCTTCTTATTCTTTCTCTTCTTCCTCATCTTTGTTTTCCACTTCTACTTCTTCTTCATCTTCGTCTTCTTCTTTTTAATTTTCTTCTTCTTTCTCTTCTTCTTCTTCTTCTTCCTCTTCTTCTTCTTCTCCCTCTTCTTCTTCTTTTTCTTCTACTTTGTTTTTTTCTTCCTCTTATTTTTCTTTTACCTCCTCTTCTTCTTGTTCTTGTTCTTGTTCTTCTTCTACTTCTTTTTCTTCTTCTTCTTCCTCTTCTTCTTCCTTATCTTCTTCCCCTACTTGTTCTTCTTCTTCTTCTTCATCTTCTTCTTCTCCTTCTTCTTCTTCTTCTTTCTTTTTTATTTCTTCTTCTTGTTCTTCTTCTTCCCCTTTTTTCTTCTTCTTCTTCTCTTCTCCATTTATTTCTTCTTCTTCTTCTTCTTCTTCCTCGACATTGTTTTCTTCTTGTCTTCTTCTTATTCTTCTTCTTTTTCTTCTTCATCTTCTCCTTCTTCTTCTTCTTCCTCTTCTTTCTCTTCATCTACCTCTTCTTCTTCTTCTTCTTCTTCTTCAACTTCTTCACCTTCTTCTTCCACTTCTTCTTCTTACACTTCTCCTTCTCTTCCTCCTCCTCCTTCTTCTTCTTCCTCTTCTACTTCTTCTCCTTCTTCCTCTTCTTTTTCTTTTTCTTTTTCTTCTTCTTCTTCTTCTTCTTCTTCTTATACTACTACTTCTTCTTCTTCTTCTTTCTCTTCTTCCTTATTTTCTTTCTCATCTTGTTCTTTCTATTCTTCCTCATCCTCCTTTTTCTTGTTCTTCTTCTTCTTCTTCTCCTTGTTCTTCTTCTTCTTCTTCTCCTCCTTTTTCATAATCGTTAATCTCTATTCCCTAATCTTTACTCCTTAAACCCTCCCTAATCTCTTATCTTTAAATCTATAATGCTCAATCCATTCCTCCTTAAGTTCTTATCCTTAATCCCTAATCCATCCTTAATCTCTATTCCTTAATCTTTAATCTTTAATCTCTAATCCCTAATCTCTAATCCCTAATCCCAAATCCCTAATTCTTAATCCCTAATCCTTAATCCTTATCCCTATGCCCAAATCCCTAATCCATAATCCTTATGGTTAATCCTTAATCCCTAATCTCTAATCTCTAATCATTAATCCTTAATCCCTATCTATAATCACTAACCTCTAATCCTAGATCCCTAATCTTTAAATTTGATTCCCTAATACATAATCCCTAATCACCAATCTATAATCCATAATCCTAAAGTTCTTTGTGCTTATGATAATCCCATAAGAGGGGGGTGAATTGTGGTAAATGAAATTTTCTTTCGATTTTTGGTTTCCATTAAAACTTAAATCTTTTCACCAAGAATAAGAAAGAATAGTACATAAAAGATTTTTAAGGTGGTTCGACTGAAAATCGAGCCTACATCCCGCCCCACCCGGCGTTTGGAAAAACCACTAAAATCACTAAATTACAAACGAGGTTTTTCGTACGGTTCACCTCAATCATACTTAGGATTTTACCTATTGCTAATCTCGAACCTACTTGAGTTATTGTAGGCTCAACTCAAACCCTGAGCTTTTGCACAATTGTCAAGATGCCTTTACCCCAAAGAAAGAAATTCAAAAAATTGGCTAATCTTAAGATAATTTTAAGAGAATTATAAGGCACACACAATACCGAAAAGAGGGAAGAATAGAGATTGAAAAATAGTTGAAGCAAAAGCCTCCAATTTCGGGTTCCATCTTGCAGCTTTCACTTTATGACTTTGGAAGCACTGTATGCACTTCGAATTGCTCAATATTATAATTTGAAAGCTTTGAAATCTTAGCAATGGTAACCTCTAGGAGTTCTTCATCATTGCCTATTTATATAGCCTAATTTGAGCTCTAAATCAACTCCCAACTGCTCTAAAATGAAATAGCCATTTGGGTAAGGGACACAAAGCAGTCACCATTTGATTTGAAGCCTAAAATGGAAGTTTTGATTGAATCTCGAATTTACCGTTCGAGATCAATCCAAGCTGTTGGATCTAGGCTGCCTTCATCTCGGCCATTGGATTGCCCATTGGTTATTCTACATGTATTAAAATAATGTGTCCAGAAATAAATTAAAATAAAAATTTACTATAGTGGTTAGGCATGCTCTTGTAGATCTGGCTCAGGTTCGAATCTCTTGTTTGGCATTTTACTATTATCATGCAGTAATTTACCTTGTTTAATCTAAGCCGTCTGATCAAGCCTGTCCTTCTGCCATCTTTGACTATCGAATGGGAGTTTAGCCCCACATTGTCCAATTGTCTTTGCCATTGCTCTCTATAACACTTTCGGTTCATATGTCTCTCGAGCCGTTTCGGGTTTGCTCCCCCTTCCTCGACCAAGATTTATCACTTGGTCCTGGTTGACTTGATTTCGCACTTTTTCTTGTCAACTTTCTCTGTGGGCTGAGTTTGCACTTGTTTCGCAATGCTCCATTCAGCAGCTGTGGGCTGATTTCTCACTTGTTCCATTCGACAGCCCTTCCTGTGGCGATTGGGCTATGCTCGCCCCTTTTGGATCTATCAAACAAGTTTTACTTTATTGTATTTTTTAAATCCTTAAAGCCTGGACGGATCAGCCATCGGGTCGGGTCGAACCGTCTAACTCTACAGTGAAAATTCCCGAGACTAAAGTGTTTTTATAGTGTCTTGTGAGAATTTTTGTGCCAAAATTTTGAATATAAGTATGCCAAAATAATTTTATATTATGATAGTATTACAAAAGTCCTAAATGTCTATGAAAAGAAATTCATGAAAAATGATTCCTAAATAATTTTAAAAAATCAAATACCGATGTCTATACTTTTCATCAATGATGCTTGGCCCAAAAACTAAAATTCAAAAATTATTAAATTTAAAACATTTTCAAATAATAATACTACCAGTGTACCACAATATCTCAAAATTTGGACAGATCAAATTCAAGAAAAATAAAGAGATATTCTGGTGCATGCCTTCAATTTTCTTGTACTTGCCATCACTCCAAGAGTCTTGAAGACCACTATTCTAGAGATTTTAAAGTTCATGACTTAATTTAATATTAATAATTCCACTTAAAGCAAGCCCAAATGATATATAAACATTTAAACTTGACTCATCAAACACAAGAGCATAACAAAACCCTATCCCTATCTCTATCCCTAATCTCTAATCCCTAATCCTTATCCTTTAACACCTAATCCTTAATCCCTAATGCTAATCCTAATCTCTTAATCTCTAATCTCTAATCTCTAATCCTAAAACTTGTATCCCTAATCTCTATAATCAAATCCTTCATTCCTAATCTCTATTCTCTAATTCATAATCTTAAATTCCTAATCTCTAATCCCTAATCGTTAATAATTAATCCCTTAATTTTTAATCCCTACTCTCTAATCCATAATCGTTAATCCATTCATCCTTAATCATAAATCCTTAATAACTAATCCCTAATCCTTAACCCTAATGACTTATTGCATAATCCCTACTCCGTAATCCCTAGACCTTAATTTCTAATTGCAAACTCAAAAATCCATCATCCTCAATCCCTCCTTCCATAACCTTTAACTTCTGTTCCATGATACCTAATACCTAATCATTTATTCCTTAATCTCTAGCCCCTAATGCCTAACCCCTAATCCCTAATCCATCACTTCTTCCTTTTCTTCTTATCGTTCTTTTTCTTCTTTCTCTACTTCTTCTTCTTCTTCTTCTTCTTCTTCCTCCTCTTCTTCGTCTTCCACCTCATCTTCGTCTTCTTGTTCTTCTTCTTCCTCTTCTTTCTCATCTTCCTCTTCTTCTTCTTCTTCTCCTTCTTCCTTTTTTTCTTCTTCTTCTTCCACTTCTTCTTCTTCCTCATCCTCTTCTTCTTCTTCTTCTTCTTTCTTCCTCTTCTTCTTCTTCTATCTTCTATCTTCCTTCTTCTTTCCTTTTTCGTCTTTCTTCTTCTTTCTAGTTCTTTTTTTCATCTTCTTCAACTTCTTTTACTTCTTCTTCCAACTCTTCTTCTTCTTCTTCCTCTTCTTCTTCTTCTTCCTATTCATCTTCATCTTTTCTTCTTGTTCTTCCTCATCCTCTTATCGTTCTTCTTCTATTCATCATCTTCTTCTTCTTCTTCTTCTTCTTCCTCCTCTTCCCATTCTTCTTCTTCTTCTTCTTCTTCTTTATCATCATCATCTTCTTTTTCTTCATCTTCTTCTTCA
>JAIUJO010002442.1:22500-32500 GCA_023846275.1 Vanilla planifolia
CTTTCTTCTTTCTTCTTCCTTCTTCCTTCTTCCAACCTCCTTCCTCTTTCCTTCTTCCATCTTTCATCTTCTTTCTACTTTCTCCTTTATTCTTCCTCTTCTTCTTCTTCTTCTATATTCCATCTTCCTTCTTCCTTCTTCTTTCTTCCTTCTTCTTCTTCTTCCTTCTTTGTTCTTCTTCCTTCTTCCTATTCTTTATTCTTTAATCTTTAATCCAATGCTAATCTATAATCCTTAATCTTTAGTCCCTAACGTCTAATCCCTAATCTGTAATCCTTAAACTCTGATCCCTAATACTTAATCCTTAATCCCTAATCCCTAATTTATAATCCATAATCCTTAATCTCTAATCCCTATCTATACTCCCTAATCCTTAATCACTAATCATTAATTACAAAACCCTAATCACTACTCTTTAATCTTAATCCTAATCCCTTAATCTCTAATCCTTAATCCCAAATCTCTAGTCCTAAATTCTATATTCCTAATCTCTAATCCCTAAGCGCTTATGTCTATTTCTTAATCCTAAATCATTAATCCTAAAACCCTAATCATTAATCCTTAATATGTAATAATTAATCCCTTAATTCTTAATCTTCAAAGTCTAATCTCTAATTATTACTCTCTTAATCACCAATCCCTAATCCATAATCCCTAATCATTAATCCTTAATCTTAAATCCCTTTTACTTATTCTCAAAACCCTACTCCCTAATCCCTAATCCTTAATCTCTAAACACTAATCCATAAACCCTAATCTCTAATTACTTACTCTCTAATGCCTAATTCCTAATCTAATACCTAATCTCTAATCCTTTCCTCCCAGATCATTAATCCATATTCCTTTATCTCTATCTTTAATACTTTGTTCTTCAATCTAGAATCCTTACTTCCTTAATCATTGATCTTTAGTCTCTAACCCATAACTCGTAACCCTTAATTCATCTCTTCTATCTCTTCTTTCTATCTTCTTCTTCTTCATCATCTTCTTCTTCTTCTTCTTCTTTGTCTTCTTGTTCTTATTCTTCTTCTTCTCTATCTTCTTAGGAATCCTTAATGCCTATTCCTTAATCCCTACTCCATATTCCCTCCCTACCTAGTCTCTCATCCAAAAATCTATAATGTCTTATCATCCCCACCAAATCCCTAATCCTTAATCGCCAATCCTTAATCCCATTCTTTAATCCTTAATTCCTAATCCCTAATCAATCCTTAATCCATAATCCCTAATATCTAATCTCTAATCCTTAATCACTAATCCATAATCTCTAGTCCATAATCTCTAATCCCTAATACGTAATCTATTATCCCTAATTCTTAATACCTAATCCTTAATCCCTTCATCTCAAACTGTTAATCCATAATCCTTAATCACTAATCGTTAACCCTAAATCCCTTTTACTTATTCCCTAATCCTTACTCCCCAATCCTTAATCCTTTATCTCTAATTTCTAATCCATAAACAAATCCCTAATTAATTACTCTAAAATCTATAATTATTAATCTCTAATACCTAATCCCTAATCTTCTCTTCCAAATCTTTAACCCATATTCCTTTATCTCTAATCCCTAATACTTCCTTCTTTAATCTGAATCCTTCCTTAAACCCTGATCCTTAGTCTATAACCCTTAATCTGTAATCCTTAATCCATCTCTTGTTCCTCATCTTCCTCTTCTTCTTCTTCTTCATCATCATCTTCTTCTTCATCATCTTTTTCTTCTTCTTCTTCATCATCTTCTTCTTGTTCTTATTCTTTTTTTTATGTTTTCTTCTTCTTCTTCTTCTTCTTCTCCTTGTTCTTGTTCTTATTCTTCATCTTCTTCTTCTTCTCCATCTTCTTCATAATCCTTAATCCCTATTCCCTCATCCCTACTCCTTAATCCCTACCTTCCTTATCTTTTTATCCCAAAAATCTATAATGCCTTATACATCCCTCCCAAATCCCCTAATCCCCAATCCATTATCTTTAATTCTTAATCCCTAATCCCTTAATCCATAATCCTTAATCCCTAACACCTAATCTAAAATCCCTCCCTCCTTAATCCTTAATCCCTAATCCATAACCCCTAATCCCTAATAAATATATTCATCCTCTTCTTCTTCTTCTTCTTCATCTTTTTCTTCTTCTTCATCTTCTTTTTCTTCCTCATTTTCTTCATCCTATTCTTCTTCTTCCTCTTCTTCCTCATCTTTCTCTTCCTTTTGATCTTCTTCTTCTTCTTCCACCTTCTTCTTCCTCTTCTTCTTCTTCTTCCTCTTCTTCTTCTTCTTCTCGTTCTTCATTTCTTGTTCTTCTTTTCCCTCTTCTTCTTCCTCCTCCTCCTCTTCTTCTTCTTCTTCTTCTTCTTCGTTTATTTCTTCTACTTTTTCTTCATCATCATCTTCTTCTTCTTCTTTTATTTCTTCTACTTTTTCTTCATCATCTTCTTCTTCTTCTTCTTTTCCTTATTCTTCTTCTCCTTCTCTTTCTTCTTCTTCCTCTCCTTCCTCTAGTCTTTCTCCTTATCCTTCTCCTTCCCCTTCTTCTACTTGTTCTCCTTCTCCTCCTCCTTTGCCTTCTCCATCTCTTTCACTTTCTCCTTCCTTTCTCCTTCTCTTTCTCCTTCTCCTCCTCCTCCACATCCTCCTTCTCCTTTTCCTTCTCCTTCTTCTTCTTGTTCTTCTTCTTCTTCTTTACCTTTTCTTCTTCTTTCTTATTTCTTCTTTCTTCTTTCTACTTTTCTTCTTTCATCTTTCTTCTTTCGTTCTTCCTTCCTCATACCTTCTTTCCTCTTCTTCCTTCTTTCTTCTTCTTTATTCTTTCTCTCTTTATTCTGTCTCTTCTTCTTCCTCTTCTTCTTCTTTATTCCATCTTTCTTCTTCTTTCTTCCTTCTTCTTCTTCCTTGTTTTTTCTTCTTTTTTTCAACTCCCTACTCCCTAATCCTTAATCTCTAATCCATTCTTAATCTATAATTCTTAATCTTTAATCCCTAACCTCAAATCCCTAATATCTAATCCTTAGACTCTAATCTCTAAACCTAATCCTTAATTCTTAATCCTTAATCAATAATCCATAATCCTTACTTAATCCCTAAACTCTAAGCCTTAATCAATATTCCCTAATCCATATTCACTAATCCTTAATCTCCAAACATTAATCCCTAGTCTCTAATCCTAATCCTAATCCCTTAATCTTTAATCCCTAATCCATAATCTCTAATCCTAAATCCTGCATCCGTAATCCGTAATATTTATTCCCTAGTCCCTAATCTCTAATAATCCTAAATCCCTTATCTATAATCCTTAATCCTTAATAATTAAACCCTTAACTCTTAATCTTTAATCTCTAATCTCTAATCATTAATCCCTCCAACTCTAATCTGTAATCCATAATCCTTAATCACTAATCCTTAATCATAAATCCCTATTACTTATTCCCAAAACCCTAAAGACCTAATATCAAATACCAAATCCCTCCCTTCTTATTCCTTAATCCCTAATCCTTAATTTCCAATCCCTTATCCATCCTTAATCCATAATCCCTTATCTTTAATCCCTAATATCTAATCCTTAGTATCCATTCTATAATCCCTAATCCCTAATACGTAATCCATTATTCTTAATTTTTAATCCCTAATGCCTAATCCCTAATTCTTAACTCTTAATACATAGACCTTAAGCCATAATTCTTAATCCCTAACACCTAATCTCTAATCACTTTCCTCCTTAATCCCTAACAATTAATCCTTAACCCCTCTAATCAATAATCCCTCTCTTCATCCTCTTCTTCTCCTTCTTCTTCCATTTCTTCTTCCTTTTCTCATCGTCTTATTTATTCCTCTACTTTTTCTTCTTCTTCTTCTTCCTTCTTCCCCATCTTTCTATTCCTTTTCTTCTTCTTCTTCTTCTCACTTCTTCTTTTTCTACTTCTTCTTTTACTTCTTCTTCCGTTTCTTCTTCTTCTTCTTCTTCTACTTCTTCTTCTTAATCATCTTCCTCTTCTTCTTCTTCCTCTTCTTCTTCTTCTTCTCTCTCTTACTTTCTTATTCTTCTTCCTCCTCTTCTTCTTACTCTTCTTCTTCTTCTTCTTTTATTTCTTCTTTTTCTTCATCTTCTTCTTCTCCTTCTTCTTCTTCTTTTCCCTCTCCTTCTTTTTTTTCTCCTCCTGGTGTTTCTCCTCATCGTTCTCCTTCTCCTTCTCCTACTCATTCTCCTTCTCCTCATCCTTCTCCTTCTCCGTCTCATTCACCTTTTACTTCACTTCTCCTTCTCCTCCTCCTTCTCCTCATCTCCTTCTCCTTCTCCTTCTCCTCCTCCTTCTCCTTATCTCCTTCTCCTTTTCCTTCTCCTTCTTCTTCTTCTGCCTCTTCTTCTTCTTCTTCTACCTACTTTCTTCTTTCTACTTTCTTATTTCTTGTTTCTTCTTCCTTCTTCCTACCACCTTCCTCCTTCCTTCTTCCATCTTCTTTTATCTTTATTCTTCCTCTTCTCCTTCCTCCTCTATTTCTACTTTATTTCATCTTCCTTCTTCCATCTTCCTTCTTCTTTCATCCCTCTTCTTCTTCTTCCATTTTCCATCTTCCTCCTTAATCCTTCCTTCTTCTTTCTCCCTAATTCATAATCTTTAATCTCTAATCCATCCCTAATCTATAATCCTTAATCTTTAATCTCTAACCTCTAATCTTTAATCTCTAATCCCTAAATTCTAATCTCTAATACCTAATCCTTAATTCCTAATCCCTAATATATAATCCATAATCCTTAATCCTAAATCTCTAATCCCTAATATTTATTCCATAATCTTTAATCACTAATCCCTAATACCTAAACCTTAATCCCTAGTCTCAAATCCTTGTCCTAATCTCTTAATTTCTAATCTCTAATCCCTAGTCTCCAATCCTAAATCATACATCCCTAATCTCTAATCTCTAATCTCTTATCCTTAATCCTTAATATCTATTCTGAATCCCTGATCTCTAATCCTAATCACTAATTCCACCCTCCTAAATCTTTAATTCATATTCTTTTATCTCTAATCCCTAATACTTCCTTCTTTAAACGTATATCTTTCCTTCCTTAATCCATGATCCTTAATCCCTAAAACTTGACCCAGTAATCCCTAATCTATTCCTTCTTCCTCTTCTTCTTCTTCTACTTCTTCCTCTTCTACTTCCTCTTCTTCTTCTTCTTCCTCTTCTTTGGCTTCCTCTTCTTCTTCTTCTTGTTTCTCTTCTTCCTCACTTTCCTCTTCTTCTTCTTTTTTTTTTCTTCTTCCTCTTCTTCTTCTTCTTCATGTTCTTCTGCTTCATCTTCTTCTTCTTCTTCTTCTTCTTCTTCTTCCTATTCCCTTTCAATTTCTTCTTTGTCTTCCTCCTCCACTTCTCATTCCTCTTCATCTTTTTCTTCTTCTTTATTTTCTATTTCAATTTCTTCTTCTTCTTCTTTTTCTATTTCAATTTCTTGTTCTTCTTCTTCTTCTCCTACTTCTTCATCATATTTTCTTCTTCTCTTCTTCTTATTCTTCTTATTCTTCTTGTTCTTCTTATTCTTCTACTACTTCCACTTCTTCTTCTTCTTCTTCTTCTTTCTCTTCATTTCTTTGTCATCTTCTTCTTCTTCTTCATTCTCTTCATTTCTTCTTCTTCTTCTTCTTCTTCTAGTTCATCACTTTCATCTCCTTTTTCTCATTCTTACGATTCCCCTTCTTCTTCTTCCTCTTCTTCTTCTTCCTCTTCTTCTTCTTCATCAAGTTATTCTACTTCTTCTTCATCATCATCATCTTCTTCTTCCTTTTCTCCATCGTATTCTTCTTCTTCAAATTCTTCTTCTTCTTCCTATTCTTCTTCTTGTTCCTCTTCAGCTTCCACTTCTTCTTCTTCTTCTAGTTCTTCACCTTCTTCTTCTTCCTCTCCTTCTTACTCCTTTCCTTCTTCTTCTAATTCCTCTTCTTCATCTTCTTCCCTCTTCTTCTTCTTTTTCTTCTTCTTCTTCTTCGTCTTCTTCTTCGTCTTCTTTCTCTTCTACTCTTCTTCTTCTTCTACTACTACTACTTCTTTCTCTTTTTCTTCTTTTTTTCTTTCTTCTTCTTCTTCTTCTTCGTCTTCGTCTTCTTCTTCGTCTTCTTGTTCTTCTTCTTCTTTGTCTTCCTCTCCTTTTTCTTCCTCTTCTTCTTTTTCTCCATTCTTCTTGCTCTTTTTCTTCCTCTTCTTTCTCTTCTTCCTCTTCCTCTTTTTCATCATCTTCTTCTTCTTCTTCTTCTTCTTCTTCTTCTTCCTCTTCTTCTTCTTTTGGATTTTCATCTTCTTTTTCCTCTACTTCCTCTTAATCTTCTTCTTCTTCTTCTTCTTCTCCTTCATCTTCCTTATCTTCTTCTTCTTCTTCTTTTTCATCTTCTTCATCTTCTCCTTTTTCTTTTTCTTCTTCCTCTTCCTCTTCTTTTTGCTCTTCTTATTCTTATTCTTCTTCTTCTTCTTCTTCTTTGTTTTCTTCTTCTTCTTATTCTTCTACTACTTCTCCTTCTTGGCTGATCTCTAATCCATCCCTATTCTTCAATACTTAATCCTTAATCACTAATCCCCAAATTTAATCCCTACTGCTTATTCCTTAATCTTTACTCCCTAATCCATTATCCTTAAACCTTAATACCTAATTTCTAATATGTAATCCCAAATCCTAAATCCTAATCTCTAGTACTTAATCCTTAATTTTTTATCCCTAATGCCTAATCCCTAATCCCTCCCCTCCTAATCTCTAATCCCTCATCCTTGATCCTTAATCATTAATCCCTAATCCTTAAGTCCTAATCTTAATTATTATCATTTATTCTCTAATCCTTAATCCATAGTCTCTAATCCCAAACCTTGAATCAAAAATCCATAATCACTAATCTCTAATTGTTAATCCCTAATCCCAAGTCCCTTAATCATAATCCTTAATCCTAAATCCCAAATCCCAAGTTCATAATCCTTATTTATTAATCTTTTAATCTTAACCTCTCTAATCCCTAATAATTAAACCCTTCATCCTTAATCCCTACTCCCTTTTACATATTCCTTAATCTTAACTCTTTAGTCTTTATTCCCTAAAACTCCAATCCCTAACTACTAATCCATAATCCCTTGTCCCTAATTATTAATCCACAATCCCCAACACCTAATCCCTAATGCCTAACCCCTAATACTTAGTCCATATCTTCATCCTCTTCTTTTACATCTTCCACTTCTTCCTCTTCTTCTGCTTCTTCTTCTACCTCTTCTTCTTCTTCTTCATCTTCTTCTACTTTTCTTTATCTTCCTTTTCATCTTCTTCTTCTTTTTCTTCTTTCCTCTTCTTTTTCTTTTTCTACTTTTTTTTTACTTCTTCTTCTTCCTCTAATTCTTCTTCTTCTTCTTCTTCTTCTTCTTCTTCATCTTTGTCTTCTTCTTCTTTTTCTTCTTCTTCTTCTTCTACTACATCTCTTCTTCCACTTTTTCTTCTTCTTTCCTTCTTTTGTTATTCTTCTTTTGCCTCCTCTTCTTCCTCTTCTTCTTTGTCTTCTTCTTCTTCATCATCTTCTTCTTCTTCTTCTTCTTCTTCTTCTTCTACTTCTCCTTCTTCATCTCCTTGTTTTGGTCCTTCTCCCTCTCCTTCTCCTTCTCCTTCTCCTACTCCTACTCCTTCACCTTCTCCATCTCCTTCTCCTTCTCTTTCTCTTTCTCCTTCTCCATCTCCTTCTCCTCCTCCTTCTCCTCATCGTCCTTTTCCTTCACCTTCTTCTTCTTCCTTCTTTCTTTTTCTTCTTTCTTTTTTTTTCTACTTTCTTCTTTCTTCTTCCTTCTTCCCACTTCCTTCTTCTTACCTCCAACCTTCTTTCTTCTTCCTTCTTTGCTCTTCCTTCTTTCTTCTTTATTCTTCAACTTCTTCTTCCACTTCTTTTTTTTTTGTTCTTTTTTTCTTCTTCTTCCTCTCTTCTTCTTCATTCTTCCTTCTTTCTTCCTTCTTCTTAGTCTTCCATCTTCCTTCTTCCTTCTTCTTTTTCCTTAATCCTTAATCTATCTCTAATCTTTAATCCCTACCATCTAATCCTTAATCTCTAGTCCTTAAACTCTAATATCTAATATCTAATATCTAATATCTAATACCTAATTCCAAATCTTTAATCTTTAATCCCTAATTCTTAATCTCAAATCCCTAATAACTATTCTCTAATCTCTAATCCCTATTCCCGAATTTGTAATCCCTAATCTTTAAAAATTAATCCATCAATCGTTAATCTAAAATCCATAATCCTAAATCATTAATCCTTTATCCCTAATCTTAAATCCTTAATCCCTAATTCCTATTACTTATTCCCTAATCTCTACTCCCTAATATGCAATCATTTATCCCTTAAACCTAATCCATAATCCCTATTATCTAATACAGAATCCATCCTTCCCTAACCCCCAATCCTTTAATCTATAATCCGTAATACCTAATCTTTAATCCCTAATCCATCCCTCCCTAATCCATAATCCTTATTCCAAATCCTTAATTCCAAATCTCTCTCTCTTTAATCCCTAATCTTTAATTCTTAACTCTTAATCCATAATCCCTAATCAATCCCATTTTCCTCTTCCCCTTTTTTTTTTCCTCTTCTTCTTCCTCCTATTATTCTTCTTCTTCTTCCTTTTCTTCTTCTTCTTCCTCATTTTCTTCTTGTTTTTTTCTTCGTCTTCTTCCTCATCTTTCTCTTCTTCTTCTTCTACTTCTACTTCTTCTTCCTCTTCTTCTTCTTCCTCATCTTCAACATCTTTTTCTTCTTCTTCTTCCTCTTTCTCTTCTTCTTCTTCTTCCTCTTCGACTTCTTCTTCTTCTCCTTCTTCTTTTCTTGTTCTTCTCTCTTCTTCTTCTTCTTCTTCTTCTTCTTCTTCTGCTTCTTCTTCTTCTATTTCTTCTTCTTTTTCTCCTTCTTCTTCTTCTTCTTCCTCTTCTCCTCCTCCTTCTCCTTTGCCTTCTCTTTGTCTTTCTCCTTCTCCTTCTTCTTCTCTTTCTCTTTCTCCTTCTCCTACTCGTACCCCTATTCCTTCACCTTCTCCTTCTCCATTTGCTTCTCCTTCTCTTTCTCCTCCTCTTTTTCTACATCCTCCACCTTCTCCTCATCCTCATCTCCTTCTCCTTCTCCTTGCTCTTCTTCTACTTCTTCTTCCATCTTTCTTCTTTCTTCTTTAGTGTTTATTTTTTCTTCCTTCTTCTTTTTTCCTTCTTCCTTCCTCTTTCCTTCTTCTATCTTTCTTCTTCCTTCTTACTTCCTTCTTCCTTTCTTCTTCCTTCTTCATTCTTCCTTCTTCTATATTTTTCCTCTTCTTCTTCCTCTTATTTTTTTCTTCTTCTTCTTCTTCCTCTTCTTTTTCTGCATTTTCTTCTTTATTCCTCTTTCTTTCTTCGCTCTTCCTTCTTCCTTCTTCCTTATCCTGAATCTCTAATCCTTAGTCCTTAATCCATAATACTTAATCCTTAATCACTAGTCCATCCTTAATCTCTAATCCTTAAACTTTATTTCCTAATCCCTAATCTTAAATCCTTAAACCTTAATCCCCAATCTTATTCTTCTTCCTCTTCTTCTTTTACTTCTTCTACTTCTTCTTCTTCTTCTTCTTCCTCACCTTCCTCATCATCTTCTTTGTCTTCTTATTTTCCTTCTCCTTATTCTTTTTCTTCTCTTACTTCCCCTTCTCGTTCTTGTTCTTTTTCTCCCTTCCCTTTTTCTCCTTCTTCTCCTTCTTCTCCTTCTTCTCCATCTTTTTCTTCTTCTTCGTCTTCCTCTTTTTCTACTTCTTCTTCTTCTTCCTATTCTTCTTCTTCTTCTTCTTATTCTATATCATCTTCTTCCTCTTCTTCTAATTCCTCTTCTTGTACTACTTCTTCTTCTTCTCCTTCTTCTTGATCTTCTCCTTCGTCTTCATCTTCTTCTTCTTTTTCTTCTTCTTCTTCTTCTTCTTCTTCCTCTTCTTCTTCTTCTTCTCCTTCTCCTTCTACTACTACTACTTCTTCTCCTCCTCC
>JAIUJO010002442.1:35000-37500 GCA_023846275.1 Vanilla planifolia
TCCTTTTGTTCCTTCTCCTCCGACACATCCTGCTCCTCTTTCTTCTTCTTCTTCTTCTTCTTCTTCTTCTTCATCTTATTCTTCATCTATTTCTTCTTCTTCATCCTCTTCCTTTTCTTCTTTTTCCTCTTCCTTTTCTTCTTCTTCTTCTTTTACTACTTTTTTTTCTTCATCTTCTTCATCTTGTTGTTCTTTATTTTCTTCTTTTTCTTTTTCTCCCTCTTCATCTTCTTCTTCTTCTTCTTCTCCTCTTCCTTCTTCAACTTCTTCTTCTGCTTCTTCTTCTCATTCTTGTTCTCCTTCGACTTCTTCTTCTCGTTCTTCTCATTCCCCTTCTTCTCCTTCTTTCTCTCTTTGCTCTTCTTCTATTTCTCCTTCTTGTTGTTGTTGTTGATCTTCTTCTTCATCTTCTTTTGCCTCTTCTTCTCCTTCTTCTACTTCTTCCATTTCTTCTTCTCCTGCTTCTTCTTTTCCTTCTTTTTCTTCTTCTTCTTATTCTTCTTCTTCTTCTTCATCTTCTTAAACTTCTTTTTTGCTTCTTCTTCTACTTATTCTTCTTCTTCTCCTTCTTCTTCTTCTTCTCCTTCTCCTCCTCTTCCTCCTTCTTCTTCTTCTCCTTCTCCTTCTTCTCCTTCATCCTCTGCTTCATCTTTTTCTTCTTCTTCCTCTTTCTATTCTTTTTCTTCTTCTTCCTCTTTCTATTCTTTTTCTTCTTCATGTTCTCCTCCCACTTCTTCTTTTTCTCCTTCTTTCGCTTCTTCTCCATCTTCTTCTCCTCCTTCTTCTCCTTCTTCTTTTTCTTTTTCTTCTTCTTCTTCTTCTTCCTCTTCTTCTCCTTCTTCTTCTTCTTCTTCTTCTTCTCCTCCATTTCGTCCTCCTCCTCCTCCTCCTTTTTCTCCTTCTTCTTCTTCTTCTTCTTCTTCCTCTTCTTCTTCTTTTTCTTCTTCATTTTCTTCTTCTTGTTCTTGTTTTTCTTCTTCTTCTTCTTCTTCTCCACCTCCTCCTTCTTCTTCCTTTCCTGTTTCTTTTTCTCCTTCTTCTTCTTTGCCTTTTTCTTTTTCTCCTTCATCTTCTTTTTTCTTCTTCTTCTTCTTCTTCTTCTACTTCTTCTGCTTCTCCTTCTTCTTCTTCTACTTCTTTGCCATCTTCTTCTTCTTCTTTTTCTTTGCCTCCTCATCCTCCTCGTTGTTCTTCTTCTTCTTCTTCATTGCCTTGTTCTTTTTCTTGTACTTCTTCTTCTTCCCTTTCTCCTCCTTCTTCCTATCCTTCTTCTTCTTCTCCTTCTTCTTCTTCTCCATTTTTTTCTCTATCTTCTTCTCCTTCTTCTTTGCCTTCTTCTTCCTCTCCTTCTCCACCTCCACCTTCTTCTTCTTCTTCTTCTTCTCCCTCTTCTTCTTCTTCTTCATTAGGATCTTCCTCTTCAACTACTGCCCTACTACTACAACTAATACTACTTCCTCTCATTTTCTATCTTCTTCTTCTTCTTCTTCTACTTCTTGTACCTTTTCTTCTTCTCTATCTTCTCCTTCTTCTTCTTCTTCCACTTCTCCTCCTTCTTCTCCACATGCTCCATCATCTTCTTCTTCTACAACTTCTTCTTCGTCTTCTACTTCTTCTTCTTCCCCTTCTTCTTCTTCCTCTTATTCTTCTTCTTCTTCTTCTTCGACTACTACTACAAATTCTTCTTCTTCTTTTTTTCTTCTTCTCCTTCTCCTTCTTCTTCTTATTATTATTCTCCTTCTTCTGCTTACCCATTTTCTTCTTCATGATCTTCTCCTTCTCCTTCTTCTCCTTCTTCTCTATCTCCATCTATTTCTCCTTCGTCTCCTTCTGCTTCTTCTCCAACTTGTCCTTCTTCTCTTTCTTCTCCCTCCTCTTCTCCTTTTTGTTTTACTTTCTTCTTCCTCTTCTTTATCTTCTTCTTCTTCTTCTTCTAATTCTTCATCATCATCATCATCAACTTCTTCTTTTTTCTACTTCTTCTACTTCTTCTTCTTGTTGTTGTTCTTCTTCTTCCTCTTCTTTGTCTTCATCATCTTCTTCTTCTTCTTCTTCTTCTTCCTCTCCTCTTTTCCTTCTTCCCCTTCTTGTCCTTCTCCTTGTTCACCTTCTTCTTCTACTTCTTATTCTTGTCCTTCTTCTCATTCTTCTTCTTTTTCTTCTTCTTCTACTTCTTCTTTTTCTTCTTCTTCTTCCTCTTCTTCTTCTTCCTCTTCCACTTCTTCTTGTTCCTCTTCTTCTTCTTCTTCTTCTTGCTCGTCTTCTTCTTCTTCATTCTTTTCCTCATATTCCTCCTCTACCTTCTTCTTCTTCTTCTTTTTCTTCTTCTCTGTCGTCTCCTACTTCTTTTTCTTTTCCTCCGCCTCGTCATTCTTCTTCTTCTACTACTGCATCTTTTTGTTCTTCTTCTACTACTTCGTCTTCATCTTTTTCATCTTTTTTCATCTTTTTTTCTTCTTCTTCTTCATCATCTTCATCTTCTTCTTCTCCTCCTTCTTCT
>JAIUJO010002442.1:40000-45000 GCA_023846275.1 Vanilla planifolia
CCTTCTTCTTCTTCTTTTTCTTCCACTTATACTTTCTCTTTTCTTCCTTCATTTTCTCCTACTACTACTACAAATGTTTCTTCTTCTTCTTAATCTTCTTCTTCTACTACTTCTTGTTCCTCTTTTTCTTCTTCCTCTTCTACTACTTCTTCTTCTTCTTCTTTTTTAATTCTATTTTTTCCTCTTCCTCTTTTTCTTCTTCTTCTTCTATTTCTTCTCGTCTTCTTCTTCTTCTTAATCTTGTTATTCCTCTTCTTCTTTTTCTTCATCATCTTCTTCTTCTTCTTCTACTTCCTCTACCTCTTCTCCTTCTTCTTCTTTTTCTTCTACTTCCTCTACCTCTTCTTCTTCTTCTTATTCTTCTTCTTCTTTTTGCTCTTCTTCTTCTTCCTCTGCTTCCACTACTACTACTACACCTACTTCTTCTTCTTCTCCTTCTTCATTCTCTTCTTCTTCTTCATCCTCTCCTTATTCTCCTTCTTCTTCTCCATCTTCTTCTTCTTCTACTTCCTCTTCTTCTTCTCCATCTTCTCCTTCTCCTTCTTCTTCTTCCCCTTCTTCTTCTTCTTCTTCTTCTTTTTCTTCAATTACTACAACTACTACTACCACTATTTCTACTTCTTCTCCTTCTCCTTCTTCATCATCATCATCATCATCTTCTTTTTCTTCATCATCATCATCTTCTTCTTCTTCTTCTTCTTCACATTATTCTCCATCTTCTTCTCCTCTTCCTCCTTCTTCCTATTCTTCTTCTTCTTTCCTTCATCTACTTCTGCTTCTTCTTCTTCCTCTTCTTCTACTTTTTCTAATTCTTCTTCTTTTTCTTCTCCTTCTTCTTGCTCATTTTCTTCCTATTCTTGTTCTTCTTCAAGTTCTTCTTCTTCTTCTTTTGCTTCTGTGTCTTCTTGTTCTACTTTTTCTTCTTCTTCTACTTCTTCTTCTTCTTCTTCTTCTTCTTCTTCCTCTTCCTCTTTGTCTTCGTCTTCTTCTTATTCTTCTCCTTCATCTTCTTCTTCTTATCCTTCCCCATCTTCTTCTTCTCCTTCTTCTTATTCTTCTCCATCTCCTTCTTCTCCTTCTTTTCCTTCTCCATCTTCACATTCTTTTCTTCTCCTTCTCTGTCTTCTTCCCCTTCTTCATCACCATCATCATCTTCTTCTTCTTCTTCTTCTTCCTCTTCTTCTTCTTCTTCTTCTCCTTCTTCTTCTTCTTCTTTTTCGTCTTCTTTCTCTTCTTCTTCTTCTTCTTCAATGCCTTCTTCTTCAACTTCTTCTTCATCACCTTTTCTTGTTGATCTTCTTCTTCTACTCTTTCTTCTTTTTCTTCTTCATCTTCTTCTTGTTTTCTTTTTTTTCTTCTTTGTCTTCCCATTCTTGTTCTTCTTCTTCTTATTCTCTCTTCTCCTTCTTCTCCTCCTCCTTCTTCTTCTTCTTCTTCCTCTTCTTCTTCTTCTTCTTCTTCTTCTTCTAATTCCTCTTCTTCTTCTTCTTCTTTTACTTCTTTTTCTACTTCTTCCACTTCTTCTTCTTTTTCTTCTTCTTCTTCTTATTGTTCTTCTTCATTTCGTCATTTTCTTCTTCGTCTTCTTCTTCACCTTCTTCTTCTTCTTCTTCTCCATCTTCTCTTTCTCTTTCTTCTCGTTTTTGTTCTTCTTCTTCTTCTCCTTCACCTTCTTCTTCTCCTTCTTCTATTTCATGTTTATCATCTTTATCTTCTTCTTCTTCTTCTTCTTCCTCTTCTTCTTCCCCTTGTTCTTCTTCATCATCTTCTTCTTCTTCTTCTTATTCTTCTTCCACACCTTTTCTTCTTCTTGTTTTTCCTTTTCTGCTTCTTCTTCTTCCTGTTCTTTTTCTTCTTCATGTTGTTCTTCTTCTTCTTTTCTTCACCTTCTTCATCTTTTTCTTGTTCTTCTTCTACTTCTCCTTCATCATCATCTCCTTCTTCTTCTTGTTCTTCTTCTCCTTCCACCACTTCTTCTTCTCGTTTTTCTCCTCTTTTCTCCTTCATCTTCTTTTCCTTATCCTTCTTCTTCTTCTTCCTCCACTTGTTCTCCTTCTTCTCCTTCTTCTTCTTCTCTTTCTTCTTCTTCTTCTTCTCCTTGTTCTCCTTCTACTTCTACTTCTTCTTCTTCTTGTTATTCTTATTCTTCTTCTTCTTCATCAACTTCTTCTCCTTTTTCACCTCCTTCCCCTTCTTCTTCTTCTCCTTCTTCTTCTCCTCCTCCTCCTTCTTCTTCTCCTTATGATCTTCTTCTTCATCCTCTTCTTCTCCTTCTTCTCATTCTTCCTCTTTTTCTTCCTCTCCTTTCTCTTCTTCTTCTTCTTCTTCTTCCATTTCTTCTTCTTCTTCTTCTTCTTCATCTTCTTCCCCTTCCTCTTCATCTTCTTCTTGTTTTACTTCTACTTCTTTATCTACCACTACTACTTCTTCTTCTTCTTCTTCTATTTCTTCTTCTTCTTCTTTTACTTCTTCTTCTTTTTCTTCTTCTTCTTTTTCTACTTCTTTTTCTTCTACTACAACTTCTACTTCTTTGTCTTCTCCTTCTGCTTCATCTTCTTCTTCTTCTTTTTCTCCTTCTTCTCCTTCTTCTTCCCCTTTGTTTCTTTGTCTATCTCTTCTCCTCCTCCTCCTCCTTCTTCTTTTATTCTTCTCCTTCTTCTTCTAGTTGTTGTTCTTCTTCTTATTCTCCTTCATCTTCTTATTCTGCTTCTTCTTTATGTTCTTCTTATAATTATTATTATAATTATGCTTCTCCTTCTCCTTCTTCTTCTTCTACTTTTGTTTCTTCTCCTATTTCTTCTTCTTCTCCTCCTTCTCCTCCACCTCCTTCTTCTTCTTCTTCTTCTTCTTCTTCTACCTCTTCTTCTCCTTCTTCTACTTCATCTTCTTCTTTTTCTCCTTGTTCTACTTCTCCTTTTCTTCTTCTTCTTGTTTTTGTTGTTGTTGTTGCTGTTGCTGTTATTATTCTTCTTCTTCTTCTTCTTCTTCTCCTTTCCCTTCTTCTTTTTCTCCTTCTTCTCTTTCTTGTCTGTCTTCTTCTTCTCCTTCTTCTCCTTTTCCTTGTTCAACTTCCTCTTCTTCTTCTTCTTTCACATCTTCTCTTTCTTCTTCTTCTTCTTCTTCTTCCTCCTCTTTTTCTTCTTCTTCTTCCTCTACTTCTTCTTCCTCTCCTTCTTCCTCTTCTTCTTCTTCTTCATCTTCATCTTTTTCTTTTAATTCCTTTTCTACTTCTTCGTCATCTTCTTCTTCTTCTTCTTATTATTACACTTCTTTTTCTTCTTCTTCTTCTTCTTCTTCTTCTTCTTCTTTTTCTTCTTCTTCCTCTTCTTCCTCATCTTCTTTTGCTTCTTTCACTTCTTCTTGTCTGTCTTCTTCTTCTTCTACTTCTTCTTCGTCTTCTTGTTCTTCTTTTTCTCTTACTTCTAATTCATCTCCTTCTTCTTCTTCTTCTTCTTCTACTTCTACTTCTTATTCTTCCTCTTCATTTTATTTTTCTTATTTTTATCCTTCTTCTTCTTCATCTTCTACTTCTTCTTCTTGTTCTACTTCTCCTTCTTGTCCCTCTTCATATTTTTCCTCTTCATCTTCTTCTTGTTCTTCTGCTTCTTCTTCTTCTTCCTCTACCTCTTCTTCTTTTTCTTCTTCTTCCACTTGTTCTTCTTCTTTTTCTTTTTCTTCTTCTTCTTCTTCTTCTTATTCTTCTTCTTCCTCCTCCTCTTCTTATTCTTTTTCTACTTTCTCTCCTTCTTCTTCCTCTCCTTCTTTTTCTTCTCCTTCTTTTTCTTCTTCTTCCACTTCTACCTCTTCTTCTTCTTCCTCTTCTTGTTCTTCTTCTCCTTCTTCTTTTCTTCTTCCTCCTCTTTCTCTTCTTCTTCTTCTTCTCTTTCTTCTTCTTCTTTTACTACTTCTCCTTCTTCTACTTCTTCTTCTTCTCTATCTTCTTCATCTTTTTCTTCTTCTTCTTGTTCTTCTTTTTCTTGCTCTTCTTCTCCTTCTTCTTCTTCTTTATCTTCTTCTTCTTCATCTTCTTCTTTTTCTTCTTCTCCTTCTTCTTCTTCTTTTCTTCCTATTCTACTTCCTTCTTCTCTTCTTCCTATTCTACTTCCTCCTTCTCTTCTTCTTCTTCATCTTCTTCTTTTTCCTTTTCTTCTTCTTCTTCATCTTCTTCTTTTACTTCTTCTCCTTCCTCTTCTTCTTCTTCTTCTTCTTCTTTTTCTTCTTCTTCTTCTTCTTTTTCTTCTTACCCTTCTTCTTCCTCTTCTTCACCTTCTTCTTCTTCCCCTTCTTCTTCTACTTCTTCTTTTTGTTCTTCTTATTCTTCTTCTTCTTCTTCTTCTTCTTCTTCTTCTTCTTCTGCTTCTTCTTCTTCTTCTTCTTCTTCTTCTTTTTCTTCTTCTTCTGCTTCTTCTCCTTCTTCTTCTTCTTCTTCTACTAATTCCTCTTCTTCTTCCTCTTTCTTTTCTTCTTCTTCCTCTTCTTCTTCTTCTACTTCTTTTTCTACTTCTTCTTCTTCTTCTTCTTTGACTTCTTCTTCTTATAGTTCTTCTTCTTCTTCTTCTTCTTCTTCGTCTTCTTCTTCTTCTTCTTCTTCTTCTTCTAGTACAACTACTACTACTTCTTCTTTTTCTCCTTCCCCTTCTTCTTCTTCTCCTTCTTCTCCTTCTTCTCTTTCTCCTTCTTCTCCATCTTCTCTTTCTCTTTCTTCACCTTCTTGTTGTTGTTCTTCTTCTTCTTTTTCCTCTTCTTCTCCTTCTTCTTCTACTTCTTGTTTCTCTCCTTGTTCTTCTCTTCCTCCTTCTTCTTCTTCTTATCTTTGTTCTTGTTCTTCTTCTCCTTCTTCTTCTTCTTTTTCTTCTTTATGTTCTTCTTCTTCTTCTTCTTCTTCTTCTTCTCCTTCTCCTTCCCCTACCCCTTCTTCTTTTTCTCCTTCTTTTCTTTCTTCTTCTCCTTCTTCTTCTTCTACTTCTTTTCTTTCTCCTTGTTGACCTTCTACTTCTACT
>JAIUJO010002442.1:62500-65000 GCA_023846275.1 Vanilla planifolia
TTCTTTTTAAACTTCTTCTTCGTCTTCTTCTTCTTCTTCTTCATCTACTTCTTCTTCTCCTTCATCTTCTTCTTATTCTTCTACTTCCTCCCCTTCTTCTTGTTCTTCATCTTCCAATTCTTATTATTATTGAATTCTACTTCTAATTTTGCTTCTTCTTCCTCTTCATCGCCTTCCTCTTCATTTTCTTCTTATTATTACTTTTATTTTTCTTTTTCTCCTTCTTCCACTTCTTTCTTTTCTTCTTGTTCTTCTTCTTCTTCTACTGCTTCTTCTTCCTCTTCTCCTTCTTAATCCTCTTCTTTCACTTTCTTCTTCTTCTTCTTCTTCTACTCTTCTTCTAGTTCTTATTCTTCTTCTTTTATTACTTCTTCGCTTTCTTCTTCTTCTTCTACATCTTCTTCTTCTTCTTCTTCCACTTCATCATCATCATCTTCTTCTTCTTCCTCTTCTTCTTTTGCTTCTTCTTCTTCATCTACTTCTTCTTCTTCTTCTTCTTCTTCTTTTTCTTGTTCTATCTCTTCTTCTGATTCTTCTTCCTTTTCTTCTTCTTCTTCTTCTTCTTCTTCTTCTTCTTCCCCTTCTTCTTCGATTACTTCTTCGTCTTCTTCTTCTTCTTCTTCTCCTTCTTTTTCTTATTCTTCATCATCTTCTTCTTCTTCTTCTTCTTCTTCTTCTCCTTCTTCTTCTTCTTCCTCTTCCTCTTCTTATTCTTGTTCTTCTTCTTCTTCATCTTATTACTCTTCTTCCTCTTCTTCTTCTTCTTCATCTTATTACTCTTCTTCCTCTTCTTCTTCTTCACCTTCATCATCTTCTGCATCTTTTTCTTTATCTTCTTCCTCTTACTCTTCTTCCTCTTACTCTTCCTCCTCTTTTTCTTCTTCTTCATCCTCTTTTTTTTTTTCTTCATCTTCTTCTTCTTGTTCTTCTTCTACTACTTCTTCCTCTTCTTCTTTTTCATCATCATCATCTTCTTCTTCTTCTTCTTCTTCTTCTTCGTCTTCTTCTCCTTCTTTTTCTTATTCTTCTTCTTCTTCTTCTTCTTCTTTTTCTTCTTCTTCCTCTTTCTCTTCTTATTCTTGTTCTTCTTGTTCTTCTATTTCTTCCGCTTCTTCTTCTTATTTTTACCCTTCTTCCTCTTCCTCTTTTTCATCTTCATCATCTTCTGCATCTTTGTCTTCTTCTTCTTCTTCCTTTTACTCTTCCTCTTCTTCTTCTTCTTCTTTTAGTTCCTCTTCTTCTTCCTCTTCTTCTTCTTCTACTACTTCTTCTTCCTCTTCTTCTTCTTCTTCTTCTTCTTCTTCGTCTTCTTCATAATCTTCTTCTTCTTCTTCTTTCATTATTCTTATTATTCTTCTTCTTTTTCATCTTCTTCTACTTCTTATTTTTCTTCTTCTTCTTCAACTCCTAAATTTCTTCTTCTTCTTCTTCTTCTTCATCATCATCATCATCATTTTCTTCTTCTTCATGATCATCATTTTTCTTCTTCTTCTTCTAATTCTACTTCATTTTCTTCTTCTTTTTCTTCTTCTATTTCTTCTTCTTCTTCTTCTTCCTCTTCTTCTCCTTTTTCTTGTTCTTCTTCTTCTTCTATTACTACTACTACTACTTCTTTTTAAGCTTCTTCTTCTTCGTCTTCTTCTTCTACATGTACTTCTTCTTCTCCTTCTTCTTCTTCTTCTTCTTCTTCTTCTATTTCTTCCTTCTCTCTTTCTTAATCCTCTTGTTTGACTTTTTAATCTTCTTCTTCTTCTTCTTCTTCTTCTACTTCTCCTTCTTCTAGTTCTTATTATTCTTCTTCTTCTATAACATATTTACTCTCTACTTCTTCTTCTTCATCTTCTTTTTCTTCTTCTTCCACTTCATCATCATCATCTTCTTCTTCTTCATCTTCTTCTTTTCCTTCATCTTCTTCATCTACTTCTTCTTCTTCTTCTTCTTCTTCACATTCCTCTTCATATTTCTCTTCTTCTTCTTCATCTCCATCTTCTTCTTCATATTTGTCCTTTCTTATTGTTCTTCTTTTTCTTCTTCTTCTTCTTCATCATCTTCTTCTTGTTTATCTTCTTCTTCTTCTACCCTAATTCTTCTTCTTCTTCCACTTCCTCTTCTTCATCTTCTTCTTCTTCTTCTGCATCTTCTTCTACTACTTCTTCTTCTTCTATTTCTTCTTCTTCTACTTCTTCTTCTTCTTCTCCTTCTTCTTCTTCTTCTTCTTCTTCTACTTCTACTTCTTCTTCTTCTACTCCTTCTTCTTCTTCTTCATCGTCCTCTTCGCCTCCTCGTTCTTCTTCTTCCTCTTCTTCTTCTTCTTCTTCTTACTCTTCAAATTGTACTTCTTCTTTGTGTGCACCTTCTGATTCTTCCTCCTCTTCTTCTAACTCTTCTTCTTGTTCTTTTTCTTCCTCTTCTTCTTCTTCTTCGTCTTCTTCTTCTATTACTTCTTCTTTTTCTTCTTCGTCTTCTTCTTCTTCTTCTTCTTCTCCTTCTTTTTCTTCTT
>JAIUJO010002442.1:75000-77500 GCA_023846275.1 Vanilla planifolia
TTCTTCTTCCACTTCTCATTATTTTTTTCTCTTCTTCTTCTTCTTCCTCTACTACTACTTCTTCTTCTTCTTCTTCTTCTTCCTCGTCTTCTTCTTCATCTACTTCTTTTTCTTCTTCTTCTGCTTCTTCTTCTTCTTCTTCGTCTTCTTCTTCTTCTTCTTCTTCTTCTTCTCCTCCTTCTTCTTCTTCTTCTTCTGCTTTTTCTTCTTCTTCTTCTTCGCGTTCTTCTTCTTCCTTTACTTCTTCTTCTTCTTGTCCTCCTCCTTCTTCAACTTGTTCTTCTCGTTCTTCTTCTTCTCCTTCTCCTTTTTCTTCTTGTTGTCCTTCTTCGTCCTCTTCTTCTGCTTCTTCTTCTTCCCTTTCCTCTTCTTCTTCTTCTTCATCTACTTCTTATTCTTCTTAAATTCTTCTTCTTCCTTTTCCTTCCTCTTCTTTCTCTTCTCCTACTTCTTTTATCCCTATTCTTCTTCTTCTTCTTCTACTTCTTCTTTCTTTTCTTCTTCTTCTTCTTCTTCTTCTTCTTCATCTTTTTCTTCTGCTTACTCTTACTCTTCCTCCTCTTCTTCTTCTTCTTCTCCTTTTACTTCCTCTTCTTCCGTTTCTTCTTCTTCTACTACTACTTCTTCCTGTTCTTCTTCTTCTTCTTCTTCTTATTCGTCTTCTTCATAATCTTCTTCTTCTTCTTCTTCTTCTTCTTTCATTCTTCTTATTATTCTTCCTCTTTTTCATCTTCTTCTACTTCTTCTTATTTTTCTTCTTCTTCTTCAACTCCCTAAATTTCTTCTTCTTCTTCTTCATCATCATCATCATCATTTTCTTCTTCTTCATGATCATCATTTTTCTTCTTCTACTTCTTCTATTTCTTCTTCTTTTTCTTCTTCTTTTTCTTTTTCTATTTCTTCTTCTTCTTCTTCCTCTGCTTCTCCTTCTTCTTGTTGTTGTTCTTCTTCTACTACTACTACTACTTGTTTTTCAGCTTCTTCTTCTTCGTCGTCTTCGTCTTCTTCATCTATTTCTTCTTCTTCTTCATCTTCTTCTTCTTTCTCTCTTTCTTAATCCTCTTCTTTCACTTTTTCTTCTTCTTCTTCTTCTTCTTCTACTTCTTCTTCTTCTAGTTCTTCTTCTTCTTCTTCTGCTTCTATAACTTCTTTACTTTCTTCTTCTTCTTCTTCTTCTTCCACTTCTTCATCATCATCTTCTTCTTCTTTCTCTTCTTCTTTTGCTTCTTCTTCTTCATCTTCTTCTTCTTCTTCTTCACATTCCTCTTCATATTTTTCTTCTTCTTCTACTTCATCTCCATCTTCTTCTTCATATTTGTCCTTTTCTTATTGTTCTTCTTTTTCCTCGTCTTCTTCTTTTTCTTCTTCTTATTCTTTTTCATCTTCTTCTTCTTTATCTTCTTCTTCTTTATCTTCTTCTTCTTCTACCCTAATTCTTCTTCTTCTTCCACTTCCTCTTCTTCAACTTCTTTTTCTTCTTCTTGTACTTCCACTTCGTCTTCTTGCTTTTCTTTTTCTTCTTCTTCTTCTTCTACTTCTCTCTTTTCTTCTCCTTTTCTTCTTCTTCTTCTTCTTCTTCTTCTTCTACTCCTACTACTTTTTCATCTTCTTCTTCTTCTTCTTCTTCTTCTTCTTCTACTTCCTCTCCTTATTCTTCTTCTTCTTCTACGCTGCTTCTTCTTCTTCTATTTCTTCTTCTTCTTTTTCTTCGTTTTATTCTTCTTCCACTTCTTCTTCTTCTTCTTCGTTTGCTTCTTCTTCGTCTTCTTCTTCTTCTTCTTCATCTTCTTCTTCTTCGTCTTCTTCTTCTTCTTCTTCTTCTACTTCTTTTGTCTTCTTCGCCTTCTTCTTCTTCTTCTTCTTCTTCTTCTTCCCCTTTTCTTCTTCATATTATTCTTCTTCTACTTCTCATTATTTTTTTCTCTTCTTCTTCTTCTTCCTCTACTACTTCTTCTTCTTCGTCTTCCTCGTCTTCTTCTTCATCTATTTCTTTTTCTTCGTCTTATGCTTCTTCTTCTTCTTCTTCGTCTTCTTCTTCTTCTTGTTCTTCTTCTCCTTCTCCTTCTTCTTCTTCCTTTACTTCTTCTTCTTCCTCTTCTTCTTTTTCTTCTTCTTCTTCTTCTTCTCCTCCTCCTTCTTCAACTTGTTCTTCTCGTTCTTCTTCTTCTCCTTCTCCTTCTTCTTCTACTTCTCCTTCTTCGTCCTCTTCTTTTGCTTCTTCTTCTTCCTTTTCCTCTTCTTCTTCTTCTTCATCTTCTTCTTATTCTTCTTAAATTCTTCTTCTTATTCTTCTTCTTCTTACTCTTCCTCTCCTTCTTCTTCTTTTTCTTCTCCTACTTCTTTTATCCTTGTTCTTCTTCTTCTTCTTCCACTTCTTCTTTCTTTTCTTCTTCTTCTTCTTCTTCATCATTTTCTTCTTCTTCTTCCTCTTCTTCTTCATCTTCTTCTTCTTCTTCTGCTTCTTCTTCTTCTACTACTTCTTCTTCTTCTATTTCTTCTT
>JAIUJO010002442.1:85000-87500 GCA_023846275.1 Vanilla planifolia
CTCCTTCTTCTTCTTCTTCTTCTTCTTCATGTTCTTCATATTCTTCCTCTTCTTCTTCTTCTTCATCCTCCTCATCTTCATCTTTTTCTTCTTCTTCTTCATCTTCTTATTCTTTTTCTTCTTCTTCTCCATCTTCCTCTTCTTCTTTTTCTTATTCTTCTTCTTTATTTTCTACCTGTTTTTCTACTTCTTGTTCTTCCTCTTCTTCATCATTATCATCATCATCATCTTCTTCTTCTTCTTCTTCTTATTCTTATTCTTATTCTTCTAATATTTATTCTTCTTCTTCTTGTACAATTTACTCTTCCTCTTCTTCTTCTTCTTCTTCTTCTTCCAATTCTTCTTCTTCTTCACATTCTTCTTTTTCTTTCTTTCTTCTTCTTCTTCTTCTTCTTCGACTTCTTCTTCTTCTTCTTTTTTCCTCTTCTTCTTCTTCTTTATCATTATCCTCTTCCACATCATCATCAACTTCTTCTTCTTCTTCCTCTACTTCTTTTTCTTCTTTTTCTTCTCTTCTTCTACTTCTTTTTCTTCTTCTTCTTCATCTTGTTCTTCTTCTTTTTCTTCTTCTTTTTCTTCTTATTCTTCTTCTTCCTCTTCTTTTTTTTATTCCTTTTTTTTTCTTCTTCTTCTTCATTCTCTTCTTCTTCATCTTCTTTTTCTTCTTCTTCTTGTTGTTGTTTGTGTTCTTCTTCTTCTTCGTCTTCTTCTTCTTCTTCTTTTTCTTCTTCTTCTAGTTCTTCTTCTTCTTCCTCCTCTTCTTCGTCTTCTTCTACTCCTTCTTCTTTGTAGTCTTCTTCTTCATCTTCTTTTTACTTTTCTTCTACAGCAACATCTTTTTCTTTCTCTTCTACTTCTTCCTTTTCTTCTTCTTCCACATATTCTTCATCTTCTTCCTTTTCTTTCTCTTCCTCTACTTCTTCTTCTTCTTCTTCTTTTTGTCTTTTTTTTCTTTTTCTTGCCCTTCTTCTCCTCTTCTTCGTCTTCTTCTTCTTCTTCTTCTTCTTCTTCCACTTCGACTTCTTCCTCCCCCTCTTCTTCTTCTTCTTCTTCTTCTTCTTCTTCCTCTTCTTCTTCTTCTTTTTGTCTTTTTTTTCTTTTTCTTGACCTTCTTCTCCTCTTCTTCATCTTCTTCTTCTTCTTCTTCCACTCCGACTTCTTCTTCTTCTTCTTCTTCTTCTTCTTCCTCTTCCTCCTCCTCCTCTTCTTCTTCTTCTTCTTCTTCTTCTTCTTCTTCTTCTTCTTTTTCTTCTTCTTCTTCTTCTTCTTCTTCTTCTTCTTCTACTTCTACTTCTACTTTTTTTTCTTCTTCTTCTTCTTCTTCTACTTCTTCTTCTTCTTCTTCTTCTTCTTCTTCTTCTACTTCTTCTTCTTCTTCTTCTACTTCTTCTTCTTCTTCTACTTCTTCTTCTTCTTCTTCTTCTTCTTCTACTTCTTGTTGTTGTTGTTCTTCTTCTTCTTCATCTTGTACTTCTTCTTCTTCTTCTTCTTCTTCTTCTTCTTCTTCTCCACCTTCTCCTCCTTCTTCTTCTCCTCCTTCTTCTTCTCCTCCTCCTTCTTCTTCTTCTCCTTCTTCTGTTTCTTCTTCTTCTCCTTCTCCTTCTCCTCTAGTTTTTCTTCTTGTTCTTCTTCTTCTTCATCTTTTTCTTCTTCTTCTTCTTCTTCTTATTCCTCCTCTTCTTGTTCTTCTTCTTCTTCGTCTTATTATTCTTCTTCTTTTTGTTCTTCTTTTTCTTCTCATTCTTCTTCTTCATCTTCTTCTTCTCCTTCAACTTCTTCTTCTTCTTCTACATCTTCTTCTCCATCTTCTTCTTCTTCTTCTTCTTCTTCTTTTACCTCATCTTCTTCTTCGTTCTCTTCTTCTTCTTCTTCTTCTTCTTCTTTTCTCTCTTCTTCTCATTCATTTGCATCTTCTTCTTTTTCTTCTTCCTCTCTTACTTCTTTTTCTTCAGTTCTTGTTCTACTTCTCCTACTTCAACTTTTTCATCTTATTCATCTCCTCCTTACTCTTCTTCTTCTTCTTCTTCATCATCATCATCATCTTTTTAATTCTTCCTCTTCTTCTTCTTCACCTTCTCCTAGTTCTTCTTCTCTTTCTTCTCCTTCTTCTTCTTTTTCTTCTTCGCTTTATTCTTCTCCCTCTTCTTCTCCATCTTCTTCTTCTTTTTTTACTTCTTCCCCTTCTTCTCATCCCCTTCATTTTCTTCATCTACTTGTTCTTCTTCTACTACTAGTTTTTCTTCTTCGTCTACTTTTACTACTTCTAATTCTTCTTCTTCATCATGATCACCTTCCTCTTCTTCTTCTTCTTCTTTTATTCATCATCATAGTCTTCTTCTTCTTTTTCTTCTTCTTCTTCTTCTTCCTCTACTTCTTCTTCTTCTTCTTTCTCTACCTCTTCTTCTTCTCCACCTTCTTCTCCTTCTTAATATTCTTATTCTTCTTCTTAATGATCTTCTTCTTCTTTCTTTTCATCACTTCTTCTTTTTCTTCTTCTTAT
>JAIUJO010002442.1:90000-95000 GCA_023846275.1 Vanilla planifolia
TCTTCTTCTTCTTCTTCATCATCTTCTTCTTCTTCTTCTTCTTCTTCTTGTTCAACTTCTTCCTCTTTGTCCTCTTCTTCTTTTTCTTCGTCTACTTCATATTCTTCTTCTTCTTCTTCTTTTTATTCCTCTTCTTTGTCTTCTTTTTCTTCTTCACCTTCTTCATCCTCTTCTTCTTCCTCCTCTTCTTCCTCCACCTCCTCTTCTTCATCTTCCTCTTTTTCTTCTTCTTCTTCTTCTTCTTCTTCTTCTACATCAACTTCTTCTTCTCCTCTTCCTCCCTCTTCTCCATCTTCTTCTTCATCTCCTTTTCCCTCTCCTTGTTTGTCTTCTTCATCTACTTCTTCTTCTTCGTCTTCTTCTTCTCCTCTTTCTCCTAGTTTTTCTTCTTCTTCTCCTCCTCCTACTCCTTCATCTTCTTCTTCTTCTCCTCTTCCTCCATCTTCTTCTCCTCCTTCTACTTCTCCTTCTTCTACATCTTCTTCAACTTCTTCCACTCCTTCTTCTTCTTCTTCTTCTTCTTCTTCTACTTCTTCTTCATCATCATCAGCTTTTCCTTCTTCTTCTCCTTCTTCTTCCGCATCTTTTTCTGCTTCCTTGTTTTACTTCTTCTACATCTTCTTATTCGACATCTGCTTCTTCTTTATCTTCTTCTTCTTCTTCTACCTCTTCTTCTTCTTTCTCTTCCTCTTCTGCTTCTTCTTTTTCTTCATCTTCCTATTATTCTCATTCTTTTGCATCTTCTTCTTTTCCATCTTCCCCTTCTATTTCTTCTTCTTCTTCTACTTCTTCTAGTTCTTCTTCTTCTTCTTACACTACTTCTTCTTCTTTTTCTTCTTCTTCTTCTTATACTTCTTCTTCTTCTTCTTCTCCTTCTTCTTCTTCTTCCTCTTCTCCTTCTTCTTCCTCTTCTTCTTCTTCTTCTTCACCTTCTTCTTCATCTTCCTCTTCCTCTTCTTCCTCTTTTATTTCCTCTTCTTCTCCTTATTATTATTCTTCCTCTTATTCTTAATCTTTATCTTCTTCATCCACTGCTTCTTCTTCTTCTACTACTTATTCTTCTTCCTATTCTTCGTCTTCTTCTTCATCTTCTCCTTCTTCTCCACAGTCTTCTTTTCTTTCCTCTCTTTCTCCTTCTTATTCTTCTTTTGCTCTAACTTATTCATCTCCATCTTCTTCTTAATCTTCTTCTTTTACTACTACTTCTTTTCCTTCTTCTTCTCCTCATTAATCTTCCTCTTCTTCTACTTCTTCATCATCATCATCATCATCATCAACATCACATTTTTCTTCTACTACAACTACTACTCCTACTGCTTATTCTTCTTCTTCTTTTGCTACTACTTTTCTTCTTCTTCTTCTTCTTCTTCTTCTTCTTTTTCTTCTTCCTCTTCTTCGTCTTCTTCTTCATCTTTTTCTTCTTCTTCTTCTTATTCTTATTCTTCTTCGTCCTTCTCTTCTTCTTCTTCTTCTTCTTTTTCTTTTTCTTCTCCTCCTTTTTCTTTATCTCCTTCTTCCTCTTCTTCTTCTTCTTCTTCTTCTTCAACTTCTTCCTCTTCATCCTCTTCTTCTCCTTCTTATTCTTCTTTTTCTTTTTCGTCTCCTTCCCCCTATTATTCTTCTTCTTCCTCTTTTTCTTGAATCCTCTTCCTCATCAACTTCTTCTTCTTCCTCCTCCTCTCCCTCTTCTTCTCCTCCACCCTTTCTTCTTCAACTTCTTCTTCCTCATCTTCTTCATCAACTTCTTCTTCTTCGTCAACTTCTTCTTCTTCTTCATTTTATTCCTCTTCGTCTTCTTCCTCTTCTAATTCCTCTTCCTCCTCTTCTTCTTCTTTTCATTCTTCTTCTTCTTCTTCTTCTTCTATTCCTTCTTCTCCTTCATCTTCTTCTCTTTCTTCTTCTTCTTCTTGTTCTACTTCTTCTTCTTCTTCTTCTTCTCCTTTGCCTTATTCTTCTTTCTCTCCTTCTTCTTCTTCTTCACTTCCTTGTTCTTCTTCTCTTGATTCTTCTTTTACATCAACTTCTTCTTCTTTTTCTACTTCTTATTGTTGTTGTTGTTCTTCTTCTTCTTCTGCTTCTCTCACTTCTTCTTCATCTTTTTCTCCTTTTTCATCCTCTTCTTCTAGTTCTTCTCCTTCTTGTTCTTATTCTTCTTCTTCTTCTTCCTCTTCTTCTTCTTTTCTTCTTCTTCTTCTACTTCTTCTTCTTCTTATTCTTCTTCTTCTAATTTTATTATTATTATTCTTCTTCTTCTTCTTCTACTTCTTCTTCTTCTTCTTCTTCTTCTTCTTCCTCTACTTCTTCTTCTTCTTCTTCTTCCTCCTCTTGCTCTTTTCTCGTCCTTGTTCTTCTCCTTCTTTTTCTTATTCTTCTTCCTCTCCATCCTCTACTTCTTCTATTTCTTCTTCTTCTTCTTCAACTTCTTCTTTTCTTTCTTTTCTTCTTCTTCTTCTTCTTCTTCATCTTCTCCATCTTCCTCTCTTTTATCTTCTATTTCTTGTTCTTCTCCCTCTTCTTCTTCTTACTCTTCTTCATCTTCCTCTTCTTATTCTTCGTCTTGTTCTTCTTCTTCTTATTCTTCTTCTTCTTCTTCTTCTTCTTCTTGTTCTTCTTCTTCTTCTTCCTTCTCTTCTCCTTCAATTTCTTCTTCATCTTCTTCTTCTTCTTTTTCATTTCCTTATCCATCTTCTTCTTCCACTTCTTCTTTGCCTTTTTATTCTTCCTCTTCTTCTTCTTCTTCTTCTTCTTGTTCAATTTTTTCTACTTTGTCCTCTTCTTCTTCTTCTTCTTCTTTCTTTTATTCCTCTTCTTGTCTTCTTCTTCTTCTTCTCCTTCTCCTTCCTCTTTTTCATCTTCTTCCACTTCCTCCTCTTCTTCCTCTTCTTCTACTTTTTTTTCTTCTTCTTCTTCTTCTACTTCTCCTCCATCTTCTTCTTCTACTTCTTCAACTTCTTCTTCGCCTGCTTCTTCTTCTTTTATTTCTTTTTCTCCATCTTCTTTTTCTTCTTCATTTCTTTCTTTTCTTCCTGTTCTTCTTCTTCTTCTTCTTCTTCTTCTTTGTTGTCTTCTTCTTCTTCTTCTTCTTTGTCTTCTTCTTCTTTGACTTCTTCTCTGTCTTCTTCTTCTTGCTCTTCTTCTTGTTTCTCTTCTTCTTCTTCTTCTTATTCTTCCTCTTTTTCTTCTTCTTCTTCCTCTTCTTCCACTTGTTCTTCTTCTACTACTACTACTTCTTTTCCTTTTTCTTCTTCTTCCTCTTCATCATCCTCTTCTTCTTCCTCTTCTTATTCTTCCTTTTCTTCATCATCTTCTTCCAATTTTTCTTCTTCTTCATCTTCTTCCTCTTCCTCTTCTTCCTCTTCTTCTTTTCCCTCTTCTTCTTCTTCTTCTTCTTATTCTTATTCATCTTCTTCTTCTTCTTTTCCTTTTACTTCTCCTTCTTCTTCTACTTCTATTTCTTCTTCTTCTTCTTCCTTTTCTTTTTCCTCTTCTTCTTCTTCTTTTTCTTCGCCTTCTTCTTCTTCTTCTCCTTCTCTTTCTTCTTCTTCTTCTTCTTCTTCTACTTATTAATAAGCATCATAACCATCATCATCATCATCTCCTTCTTCTATTTCTTTTTCGACATCTTCTTCTTCTTTTCTTGCCCTTCTTCTTCTTCTTCCACATCTCCTTCTCCTTCTTCTTCTTCGTCTTCTTCTACTTTCTCTTCTTCTTCTTATTCTACTTCTTCCTTTTCTTCTTCATATTTTTATTCTTCTTCTTATTCTACTTCTACTTCTACTTCTTCTTCTTCTTCTACTTTTTCCGTTTCTTCTTCTTCTTCTCCTTCTTCTTCCTCTTCTTCTACTTCTTCTTCTTCTCCCCCTATTTCTTCTTCTTCCTACTCTTCTTCTTGTTGCTCTTCATCATCTTCTTCTTCTTCTTCTTCCTCTTCTTCTCCTCTATATGTTCTTCTTCTTCTTCTTCTTCTTCTTCCTCTTCTTCTCCTCTATATTTTCTTCTTCTTCAACTTTTTCATTTTCTTCTTCTTCTTCTTCTTCTTCTTCTTCCTCTTCTTCTACTTCTAGTTCATCTTCATCATCATCATGATCTGCTTCTTCTTCTACTTCTTCTTTGCTTTCTTCTTCCTCTTCGTCTTCTTCAGTTGTTTATTCTTTTTCTTCTTCTCCCTCCAGTTCCCCTTCTTCATGTTCCTCTTCTTCTTCTCATTTCTTCTTCTACTTCTTCTTCTCCTCCCTTTTTTGTTCCTTTTGCTCTTCTTCTTGTTCTTCTTCCTCTTCTTGTTCTTCTTCTTCTTCCTCTTGCGCTTCTTCTCCTCAATCTTCTTCTTCTTCTTCTTCTTCTTCTTCTTAATCTTAATATACTTCTTCTTCATCACTCTCTACTTCTTGTTCTTCTTCTTCATCTTCATTATCTTCTTCTTCTTCTACTTCTTCATCATCATCATCATCATCTTCTTCTTCTCCTTCTTCCACTTCTTTTTCCTACTCTACTTCTTCTTCATCTACTTCTTCTTCCTCTTCTTCTAGTTCCTCCTCTTCCTTATCTTCTTCTTTCTATACTTCTTCCTCTTCTTCTTCTTCTTCATCTTTTTCTTCTTCTCCTTCCTCCTCTTCGTATTCTTCTTCTTCTCCTTCTCCTTCATCTTCCTTTTCTTCTTCTTCTTCTTCTTTTCCTTCTTCTTCTTCTCCTTCTTCTTCTTCTTCTACATCTTCTTCTTCTTCTTCTTTCACTTCTTATTCTACTCCTTCTTCTTCTACTTCTCCCTCTTCTTCTTCTTTGTCTTTTTCTCCTTCTTCTTCCTCTTTTTCTTCTTCTTCGTCTCCTTCTTTTTCTTCTTGTTCTTCCTCTTCTTGTTGTTCTTCTTCTTCTACTTCTTTTCCACTTCTTCTTGTATTTCAGCTTCTTCTTCTTCTTCTTCTACTTCTTCCTCTTCTTCTTCTTCTTCTTTTATACTTCTTCTACTCCTTCTTCTTCTTCTTCTTCTTCGTCTTCTTCCTATA
>JAIUJO010002442.1:102500-104945 GCA_023846275.1 Vanilla planifolia
TTCTTCTTTTTCTTCTTCTTCATCATCCTCATTTTCTTCTTCTTCTTCTTCTTCTTATTCTTCTCCTTCTTCTCCTTCTTCTTCCTCTTCTTCATCATCTTGTTCTTCTTCTTCCTCTCCTCTTCTTCCTCTACTACTATTTTCTCTCTTCTTCTTCTTCTACTACTTCTTCCTCTTCTTCTTACTCTTGTTCATCTTCTCTTCCTTCTTCTTTTTTTCTTCTTCTTCCACTTCTCCTTAATCTCCTTCTTCTTCTTCTTCTTCTTCTTCTTCCCTCTTATTCTTCTTGTTCATCTTCTGCTTCTTCTTCTTCTTCTTCTTCTCCTCCCCCTTCTTCTTCTCCTCTTTCTTCTTCTTCTTCTTCTTCTTCTTCTTCTTCTCCTGCTTCTTCTTTTTCAACTTCTTTTTCTTCTTCTTTATTATTCTTCTTCTTCTTCTTCTATTACTACTACTACTTTTTCTTCTTCTTATTTTTCTTCTTCTTGTTCTTAATCTTTTTCCTTTTCTTCTTTATCATCTTCCTCTTCTTCCTCTTCTTCTTCTTCCTCTTCTTCTTATTCTTCTTCTTCTATTACTTTTACTTCTTCTTCTCTTCTTCTTCTTTTTGTTCTTGTTCTTCTCCTTCTTCTTCTTCTTCCTCCTCTTCTTCTTCTTCTTCTTCCTCTTCTAATCTTCTTCTTCCATCTCTTCTTTATCTTCTTCTTCTTCTTCTTCTTCTTCCTCTTCCTCTTATTCTTCTCCTTCTACTCCTTTTTTTCCTCTTCTTCTTCTCCTTCTTCTCCTTCTTCTTCATTTTTTTGTTTTCTTCTAATTTTTCTTCTTCTTCTTGGTCTCCTCCTCCTCCTCCTCCTCCTTCTCCTCTTTGCTCTTCTTCTCCTTCATCTTCTCCACCTTCTTCTTCTTTCTCTACATCTTCTTCTTTATTCTTTTTTTTTTCTTTCTTCTTCTTCATCGTGTTCTTCTTATTCTTCTTCTTTTGCTTATTCTTCATCTCCATCATCTTCATCTTTTTCTCCTTCTTTTCTCTTCTTTTTCTTTTCATCTTCCTCTTCTTCTTCTTCTCCTTCTTACTCTTCTTCTTCTTCGTCTACTTCTACTTCTTTCTCTTCTTCTTCTTCCTCTATTACTTTTACTTCTTATTCGTCGTCTTCTTCTTCAACACCTTCTACTTCCTCTTCCTCTTCTTCTTCTTCTTCTTCTTTATCTTCTTCGTCCACTTTTTCTTCATATCCTTCTTGTTCAACTTATTCTTCTTCTTCTTCTTCTTCCATTTCTTCCTCCTCTGCTTCTTCTTCTTCTATGCCTTCTTCTTATTGTTCTTCTTCTTTTTGTTCTACTACTACTACAACTATTGCTTCTTCTTCCTCTTTTTCTTCTTTTTCTTCTTTGTCTAGTTCTTCTTCGTCGAAATCTTCATGATTATCTTCTTCATCATCATCATCCATTTCTTCCTCTTCTTCTTCTTCTTCTTCTTCATCTTCTCTTGCTTCTTCAACCCTTTCTTTGACATCCTCCTCTTCTTCTTCTTCTTTCTTCTTCTCTTCTTCTCCTTCCTCTTCTTTTCCTTCCCCTTTTTCTTTCTTCCCCTTCCTCTTCTTCTTCTTCTTCTTCTTCTCTTTTGCTTTTTCTTCTTCTTCTACTATTAGTATAACCACTTCTTCTTCTTTTTTTTTCTTATTCTTCTCCTTATTCTTCTTCTTCTTCTTCTTTTTACTTCTTCTTCTTCTTCTTCTTCTTCTTCTTCTTCTTCTCCTTCTTCTTCTTCTTCTTCTTCTTCTCCTTCTTCTTCTTCTTCTCCTCCTTCTTGTTCTTCTTCTTCTTCCTCTTCTTCTTCTTCTTTTCTTCTTCTTCTTTGTCTTCTTCATGATCTTCTTCTTCTTCTTCTTCTTCTTCTTCTTCTTCTACTACTTCTAGTTCTTCTTCTTCTTCTTCTTCTTCTTCCTCTTCTACTTCCTCTTCTTCTCCTTCTTCTTCTTCTTCTTCTTCTTTTTCTTCTTCTTCTTCTTTTACTTCTACTTCTTCCTCTTCTTCTTCTTCCTCCTCCTCCTCAACTTCTTCGTCTTCTTCTTCTTCCTCCTCTTCTACTACTTCTTTTTCAACTTCTTATTCTTCTTTATCTTCTTCCTTTTTTCTTCTTCTTCCTCTTCTTCTCATTCATCATCATCTTCTTCTTCTCCTTCTTCGTCCTTTTGTTCTTCTTCTTCTTCCTCTTCTTCTTCTCTTCCTCTTCTTCTTCTTCATGTTTTTCTTCTTCTTCATCATCTTCTTCTTATTTTTCTTCTTCAACTTCTTCGTGTTCCTCCTCTTTTTCGTTTTCTTCCTTTTCTATTACTTTTCTTCTACTTCTTATTTATCCTTCTTCTTCTTTCTTATTTATCTTTGTTCTTTTTCTTCTTCTCTTCTTGTCTCCACTTCTTCTTTTTTTCTTCTTCATCTTCTTCTTCT